>VXBR01005913.1:935364-1009876 GCA_013400215.1 Cisticola juncidis
CCCCGCAGCGCCCTGCGGAGCCGCGGGCCCTCCCGCAGCGGGCCGGGCGCAGGGAGCCAGGCCAGCGCTCCGGCGTGAGTGCCGGCGCTGGGCATACCCTGACACGAGTGGGGTCTAATACGTGGCTGTGATATCTGTGCCTTTCTTCTTAGCCGGCAAGTGCAGAAGGTCACGACTTGAGCTACCTGTCTGTGCCTTCACAGGAACGCACACCTTAATGTCCCCAACAAGCCCGCCTCCAGGAGAAAGAGCAGCCACTCCACTAGCTCAGACCTTCCTCCTCACACCTGGAATGCTTCCTTACCCACCAAACCACCTACCTTCTTCGGCTTGCTGTTTCCCTGCCTTATCTCTAGTTTATATGCTACTTGCCCTTTTTGTGACTGCATCGTTTAATTGAGTGTTACAATGTTCTTGTCTTCTTGCAGAATCTCTCTTAAAAGGGACAAGAAAGCAAGCAGACAATTAAAAAAAAGAAAAAAAAAAAAAGCAGATAAGGAAGGCATTCCAGGTAGCAGCTGACAGTATTAGTGGTTATGTCTCCTACTGCTAATTGGAAGAGTACCAATAGTGAATTACCAGACAGGATATTGGCACCTGGTGAATCAGCCATAGCATTTCCCATAGGATATTGGGCTTTCAAAGGCTGTCCCTTGTCCAAATACTTACAAGGGCTCATCCTGTGTTCAGACATATAATGAATGCATAATCCATAGTTGCCTTTTAAGGCCAGAGTGTAAAAGTCCTGTCAGAAAAGAAAAGGATTTAGAACAATGCCAGAAAGGTCTAGAGGTGCATAGATTGTTGCTGGAGGTGGAAAGGTGTAGCCTATGGCTACAATACTAAGAATTAAAATAACCAACCAAACACAAAAAGCCCAACAACAGCAACCAACAAACAAACAAGCAAACAAAGCCCTAACCAATGCCCCCCAGCCTTTAACAGAAATATCATTTATCTTCCAATTTCAGGCCATAAACCAGCCTCTAAGAAAGTGAAAGTTTTCCAAAGTCTGCTATCTCTGAGTGAGCTCTGCCACCTTCCTTGGAATGAAAACCTGGTGCTAGTGGCTGGAATTGACAGGGCACTGTGATGCTGTAAGTCAAGTGTAAGTCAAGGCTCATGACCAGGTGGTGGTGAATTGTTTCCCACTCATGTGCATCCTCTTGTATTTTGTGTTGTACTTAGTGGAAATGAGCATGAGGGTCAGTTTCTGGCTTTCCAAAGCTTTGTTTTTGTTTTTCCTGGGAGAAAAACAACTAAAAGAACTATGATCCTGTATTAGGTGATTTTAATGTAGAAATTACATACCAGAGTTCATTTGGACCTCTGGAACACTAAAAAATAAATATGTATCTATAAGTAGTAAATAATTAATTGTTTGTTTTCAGGGAACCACTGATGAAACGGAATTAATTTTTAATTTCAGATTATTTCTAGCTATATGCATCATGAACTTGCTGTTTAATTTCTCTGTTGTCTCCACAGGAAGGCCTTTGCAGCCGGCATCTTCATCAGAATGACAGTGTTTTTCATAGAGGCTTGATGTCACTGAACCAAGATTTGTATTCATTTGGATTCTGTGCTGCTAAACACTTTCAGTAGTAATGTCATCAGTTTGTGAAAAATAAAGGTCATGTTCAGGCTCCTTAGAGCATCTTAAGGCCTGCCAGTAAGATTATGCAGAAAGAGAAACAAGTGAGCCATGACAAGTCTTCCTGACCACGTATGTCAGAACACCATGAGTCAGCTTGCTGAAGCTTTTCACCTGAGGCCCTCCATTTCCTTATGGACAGGAGTCCATCAGTCCTTAAGTCTGTTGTCTATATACTCACATAAATACACAGTAACAGTGTTCTGCTGGAAGTTACTCCATGAATAAGCTTTGCTTAGGGAGGAGATCATATTTAATCATGTGCTCTGGATGCCATTTCAAGGCAAGTGTCCTAAAATGTCACAATATCTGGCAGTCCATCTACAGACTAGGGATGATGGTGATGAAGGCTCCTCTCTTCTGCCATGAAGAGAAAATTAAGCTTTCTATGGTCATCCTTTCAGCTCGTCAGTGCTCCTTGCTCTGCCCTGACTGTTCAAAGCAGCCTTCTACAGCGGTAGAGGCTACCTAGGAATCAGTGCTCTTGATCCCCTGTGCAGCTGGAGCCTGGTCCAGCTTGAAGTGAGAAGGCTCCTATGCAGATCTGGTATCTGCACGATGCAGTGCTCATGTATCACTAAGAAGCAGTGGCAGATGTGCAGTGTGCTTTTGTAGCTCTCACCTGGCAGTGCCAGGGCTACTGATCTTTTATCTCCCTGGATACATTCACAGTTCTGAGCACAGCCAAGGAGTGTGTAAGCAAAGCCAACTGCTCAAGATACCTGGAGTAATAGAGTTGTAGTACAATTCTCTGTCCAATTAATTCTCTGTCCAGGCTAGTAAGCATTTGCTTGACTTCAAATATATCCATGCTACTATGTCTGTGCACCTTCTAGTAGCCAAGGAAGGCAATGTGGTCTTATTTTTCATCTTTTCTGATAGCGTAAGTCATACTGCCTGTGCACACACCTGCCCTGTATTTCTGATCTTTGGAAACATAAGAAAGAATGAAAAACTATAGTGGAAAAGTGTGAGACAAAAGCATGTTAGACTGTGAGATTATTAGTCATTATCACTCATGTATTACCTGTGCTTTGGCCATTTTAACAATATTCTTGGTCAAGATCTCATTGTATATGCTGCAGATGCTGGAATGTGTGGACCAAAGTAATGGGCTGTGTACCTGAGAACCTCTTAAAAATTTAATTACAAAATGCTAAGAAATTCCCTCTAATGACAGGAAAACCACTTTGTTGCATGGTTCAAAAATTGTGCCTAGCCAGATTTTTCAAAATTACTCTTCCCAGAGGCACCCCTATAACTGGACTGACCAGCAGTCAGAAGCATGAGCTCTGCTTTGCTCAGAAAGCTCTGTACATGTGGCTTCCCTTATGAAGGAAAAGTTGCTAAAAATTTTGAAGTAAAAGGAGCTGTAGCTGGACTATGGGCTCATCATCACCTTTGTGACACCTCATAACACATGGAGGTACCCTTTCTTCTCTCTCCCAGAGGGCATCAAGACTCAGACAACAAGGCCCTTGTCAGGATTTCGGTTTTGGTTATCTAGACTGTAAGCACACCCCTGATGGTGGGGTGGCATCTGTCATTGTTTGCCTGATTACACAGTGAGTTACCAGAGGCTAGAGCTGAGGGCTCAATGAAGTCCTTCCTGAGCTGCTGCTTTCTGTGCCCTCCACAGTATGACCTTTCTGAGCATGGCAAAGCACATTAGGCACCAGTGCTGCTCAGAGCAGGATTACAGAGTTGGGGAGAAAAAACCTCTGGAGTGGGAGCTGTAAATAAATCCAGCATATATTCAGAACTGGCTCTTTTCAGTACAGCCTCACAGCATTTATTCTGTGGAGAACAGTTGAAGAAAATGTAAAATCTTAAGATCCGTACCAGGGTAGAAATAGGAGACAAGACTTTCTGACTTCATTGAAGATATATTTTCATCAAAGATGGACAAAACCCAAAAATCAACATTACTGTCTTAAATTTACCATAATCTTTTCATCCCTGGAGAGTTGCCAAGGGAGTTGAAGAAGGCATCAGGAACAAAGAACAGCTATTTTGGGTCACATCAAGGTCTTTTTTACCTAGCACTTGTATTTGGGACAGAAGTTAGTTGGGCATTCTTAAAGAAAGGGCAGAAAAAGTATAGTACCTTTTCCTATGCTAAACTCTCTCAGTTTCTGTTAAATTGCAGACTAGGCACTTCCTGAGACAATAGTTTTATCTTCATAAATAATACCTGGCAGATTTTTCTTCTGGGAATCTACCTAATTCATTTTGAAACTTTTTTTATGCTTTTGACCTTCACAACCACCCTCTGGCAGTGAGTTCTACAGCCAAGTTGTGTGCAAACAAAAGAAAATTTTTTTTGACCAGTTTTATCTTCTTTTTGCTTAGGTTTTTGAAGTTACCTACCTTTTGTGCTTTGAGAAGCACTGCATAAGCATCCCCTATTTTCTCCCTGTCATTCATGATTCATCATCTATTGAACATGTTCTCCCTTAGCTTTTTATTGCAGTCTACAGTGGACTATTTTTTTTTCTATATTTTTTTATTTATTCTTAAATGATCTTTGGTCATTCTGACTGCCCTTCTCTGTACTAATTCTAGTTCTTCTCTACCCTGAAATACAAGAGTTTGTGAAGAAGAGTGAGTACATGGGAAAAGGTGCCGTGAAGATTTGAACTATAAAAGCTCTATTGCTTCCATCAGACTCCACTGAAAAGGCTTCAAGGGGCAAAAAAACTACAAGTAACTGTGGAGCTTACCTTAATATCACAAGAGTTTCAAGTCAGCCAGAAAACTAAACTTCAGAGGACTCCTTGGGTCCCACTTTTCTCCCCTAATCCAGAGGATTACCCTAGTATTAATCTGTGGAAAGAAATCTTAAAGGTGCAGTCCATTCAAAGGCTGAATACAAAAGGATTGTATGGCCATCATATATTTGGGATATGCAAAATGGAAAAACCCAGACTCTCTGAAGCTGTCTCTGAAATGTGACTGAGCTGGTAACTTGTCACCTAGCTATTTGACATATAGGTCACTGAAAGTTACAAATGCATTATACATATTTGTGTCCATAACCTGCTTTGAGATCTGTTGTGGCCTTTCCTCATTATGGGGAAACAAGGACATGATTGCATCTGCAGCTGTCAGAGGCTTGTGTTACAAAGTCAGGAAAGGTCAGCAAGGTCTAACTAAATACATCTCTACTGACCAGGGACTGTCATTTGCACTGTCTCTTTAGTGTTAAGCATATAAATACATGAGTTCAAGTACTAGAAATATGCCTAGAAAAACTAGCTATTATACAAGTTTTCAACCTACTGTGCTCTTTTTGAAATAGATAAATAGATTTTCCCACCACTATTACAAATTTTAAAGACCACTCCCTGACAAATCCCTGAATTTGTTAAGTATGGTGCAAAGTAAGGAGAAACACAAAAGAGCAGGTTAAATAGATGTTTAATAGTGTTAATATGTAGGTTCTGTTCTGCCACAGATCAATCTGAAATGAATACCCTGGGTTCAGAGCAATGCTCTCAGGCTTACAATGCAATAGTAGCAAAATTCAATTCAGAGCCTTCTTCTTATGCAGTCATATGATAATATAAACACAAGAAAAAATCCCTTTCTTCTTTTCCATGCTGCTCCCAAACTCTCTGAGATATAGTTTGACTCTGTCAGTCAATGCTTCTTATTTTTCCAGCTTTAAAGACCAGCTTAACAGATTTAAAAGATAAAATATTCTGAATTAAGAGAGATAGTTAACTTCAGATCACAGTTTAGTTCCTATTTATTATGCCTTTTCCTCACAATAATAAGTGGGAACTTCTCACAATGGAAGTAAGTCCCAGTCTCCAAAAGCTCTTCCAAAAGGTGTAAGGATATTTTACACCTCATTTGCTCTTGTCCCCACAGACACTAGTTTTCATCTCAATAGTATCACAGAATCATAGAATCAATTAGCTTGGAAAAGAGTATCAATTACTTATACATCTCCCTCTGTCATCTGACTGGGCACAGGACTAGTTTTCTGAATTTGACTTAAATTGAATATGAGTAGTAAAGTTGACCTGTAAGTAGACCTGTGGTACAGTCACATGCTTGAAAGCTTTCTTGGAATGTTCTTCAAGAGACCAGTTTGCTATAAACTGACTGATGAACTTGTATGTTGTGTGATATCTTTTTATATTTCACTACTAGTATTAATCAACGTGAAATCAATGCTCAGATTGTTATTGACGTGTACTTTGTGGGGATATAATTAGAGGGAGTAGAGCATTCAGCTTCCACCTTGCTGGGAGCAGACAGTAATTGCCTCTAAGGCATGATCTGAAAATCCAATGCTAAGTGATATTGAGCCACACAAAAGCTCGTTTTACAGCAACAGTCACAAGCACCCACGCTTGCGGACCTGAGGGAGAGCACCACTACCCACATGCATAATTTTTGAAAACTTCTCTTGCATTAAATGTAAAATCAAGCAGAAATATAGTGTTCCCCAACATATATTTTGAAGAGGTTTCAAGGAATGGCATTCTAGAATTCTGTGTTTAAATTGCAGTAGCTTCCAGATCAAATATACTCAGTCTATAAATGAAAAGCCTTGAGATAACTGGACTGCTTGTTATCTTCAGTGTACTATAGGGCAAGCAAAAAGAAAAAAAAATTGAAATTTTTTTGGAAATTATTAAAATGATGGTCCTTTAAAGAACAAAAACTATTTTTAGGGATACAGCACAAATGGATTTTTATGGTTTGATCTTAAATATGCCTACAAGTACTCTTGCTTTCTGTACTACTGTAAGTTTCACTGATTTCATCAGTACGTGATTGGTCCTGTGCAACTCTTTTCCCTCATGTTTTATTGAAACAATTGCAACCAGGAGAGCTGTGTGGTTTTCAGTCTCTATGGTATGAAAAGAGAGCAGATTTTCTACCATAGCCTTTTAGTTATGCAGTGTGCTCTCTCACATTTGATCTGTAAGAAAAGATAAAATCTAGTCATCTTACTGAACATGTGTAAGCTGATCTGCTGAAATTTGTACACATTTGGACAAGTTTTTGGCATGCAGCAAAAAGCATAACCCAGATACATAAGCCAATCTTACATTTTATTTTAATTCTTCATGACAACAAACAGGGACATCTTCTCCAATAAAGGTTATCAGATTATATTAAAATTGGCCAAACATTATCTGCTCACTTTGCCTAGAAATGGTGAAACTAATCTGATTGAAATGCAAAGCAATCCCCTCTGCTCCCATCCAGATGGAAGATTTCAGCCCCAGTTAGTATTTGATAAAGTGGATGAAAATGAAATTGTACTGTGGCAGTTGCCAGGTAACACTGAGGTAGTGCCTCCTCTAATGCCAGTCAACTTCATAAATGACATATGTATTACAGATACAATATTGGTTTTAGGTAGTTACATATAATTAATAATGAGGAAATTGTACATTTCATTTACTCTGCCTTTTCTGAGCTTTGTGGAAGTTGAAAATATTATCTTCCTAAATACCAAGGGTCTACTTTGAATAATTTCTTCATTTGGGAACAAATTAATCCAGTTGTTTCCCAGGCCAGGGGTGAGCGGATCTTTATGGTGCAGAAGAATGGAGCAAAATTGACCCAGTAGTGAATAGTGATGTAGATATCAGAATAAGAAGATTTAGTCATGTTGCTTTAGCCATGATTTATAAGTACAAAATATATGAAATATAAATAATTTTTTAAAATTAAACACTGAAGTTCCATTTGTTTCCATTCAGCCTCGTGCGAGGTATTTTAAGCTAATTTACTGTTATTGGCCATGGGATGAAGACACATCTTCCTACCAACACTGCAGGGAAAAGCTTTCCCTTCAGAACTGGAAACAAATCCTGCAGTTACCATAACTCTTCCCAATACACAAGTTAACATACCTCACATATTCCATGCAATTGTTGGATGCTTCAGTGTATGTACATACACTCAACCCTTTGAGGAGGGCAGCATCAATTCCTTTATTCTTTTCCTTCCTTGCTTACTTCTTAAAGGCTGTAAATTGCAGTTAGCCACTGTAGTATTTGCAAAGCTGTACCTTACTGCCTGAGACGCCAACAATATCGAAAGTTATTAAGGACACTCTTTATATAAAGCTTACATAATTTCATATAAATACATTTGAACACTCTAGCGGAGTCAGGTCAGGTTCAAGAAAATTCCAGCTCAGCAGAAAACTTACTGTGTTGTGTGTGAACTGTTTTCCTTGTGATTTGTGTTGGAATCATGAGAAAGAACATCTTCAGTGCAAGCTGCATTGTTGGTGGAGCACATACAGGCAGTTAAATCACTTTTATCTCCTTGATGTTCTTGTGATTTGTTCTTTTTCTTTGGTTGGTGTGGGATTTTTCCATTTACAAGTGGTGGAAGAGCAGATGGCAAAGGCTTAGCTTGGTGTAATATGTCCATAAAAAAAGCTAAGCTGTCAGTGAGCCTTATTTCCAGCAAGCTTATTCCACTTTTAGAATGATTTTTCTTCCACTGGAATCAACCCCAAAAATATGATTTTAAGAAGAAACAAGTAGCTCTATTAGGAGCAAAATTCAACAGTTCTGAGGGTCTCTCTAAGTTCACTGTAGAACTTCTCTTTTAGGGGAGGAGGGCAATACTTTGGTATTCTCTCCTCCACAAGGCAGTGTTTTTCAGTGAAATTTGTAGGAATTCTTCAGTTTTGCTGCTTCTGCTCTTTTGTCATTAAAAGGTGTTTTGGGGAAAGAGGGAGTGGCAGGAAGCTGGTAAAATCATAGAGACATCAGTTCTGCATGAGTTCATGACTTAAGTCACATGTTTAAGTGCAGCTTCATAAAGATCTCTTCAAGTTTCTAAAAAAACCCAGAGCAAACCAGCCTTAGATTTTTGCACCCATTGGTGCTAATTAGTTCACCCTTTGAGCAAATTCCTAAATATCTTCTGAAGCTGTAACTTCAGAAGTTATTTCTGTTGTTATTTCTGCTGCCAAGTGTGCCCAGTCTGTGCCAACATGAACAACCTTGCACACATAGACAGCAAAGAGAGGCTTTACCCCAAAACAATATTTGAACAGAAAACAGAGGTAAAACAAACTTCAGCATTGCTTATTTCTTAGCTAAAGAAATTATGAAATAGACTGCTTAAAGGATTTGCCAAAGGCCACACACCAGGTCTGAGGACGAGCTATATCTGAGGCAGAGCTGTGGACAGAAAACTCCTGAGCCACAGTTCTGTGCATTCCCTGCTGCTCAGTGCATTCACCACAGTTCATCCTTCCTTTTCAGAAGGCTACCATGTAGGAAAGTATTATTCAAAGCTGCTGACAAGTCTGACTAGCTGATTTTCTAACAAATGAAGGAGTGGCAGTTGGCAAAAGGTGATAACAGCACTAGGCAGCCAAGATTGTAACTGCCTGTGCCATACACTGTATTGTACATTTTATCTTTAAATGCTTCCTTAGAGAAGCACAAACAAGAATACAAAGGAAATGGAAATCTGACACCTGCTTATAATTTATAATACTCATTATATTTTTGGGACACCCATCCTTGGCAAGGTAAGTTATTTTATTTATAGGCAGGAGCTGCTCATGATTTGCATGGTAATGCATTCACATCTGCAAAGCCTATAAATTAGCTCCAGCTCATTACAGCAATGCCATTGTCCTACTTGCCAGTATGTAATCTGATCCCAAATGTTTCAGATGTCCATAAAATAAAACTAGCCTGAGGGAAGAACTTCACTGTTGCAGTATTAGCACACCAAAAAAATCTTCCTCTCCTGCAGAAAAGAAGAAAATAACACAAAATGACTGGATGGGAAGAAACTGCTAAGTATTTCAAAAAGATGAGCTCCAAAGTCTAACACTCAAGAAACTGGAAAGCTGTTGCCATGTTTTAAGGTGCTTGTGCCAGTTCAGCCAAAATAATGAATTTATTGCAGCTTTTTAAAGGGTTCCAAATAAAAGTAGCTTCATAGAAGATTAAGTCACTTACTTGGCTGTGCATCCTGATTTTATCCTAATGTGTCATACTTGAGCACTTGAATACTTGTATTATTATTACTGTTTCAACTTTGGTTGTGCACAGCTATCTGAAACAGATGCTGATGTTCTTTATTTTGGTGAACCTTATAAAGACAGTCTCTACTTCCAGGTAGCCAAGAGTTTACAATTATGTCAAGACTTTGCCCCTTCATTAAACCAGCAAAAAGATGAAATGTGGTGTAGACAAAGCAGGCTCATAGAGCACATATCCCCTCCCATCCAGATATGCAGATGCCTCCTATGTAAATTGACTTGGTTAAAGGTGTGGTTGGTAAAAGACTGCAGGTACCCAAGTTCAGCTTCTGAAATATCTCAAGCTCAGCTTTGCTATGGTGGATATGAAGAAGAGGGCTCTCCACCAAACTTGGATAAATGCTGGTTCACTCTTGTAACTTCCATCTGGCACATGAAAATAGCCATCCTTAAAAACAGGAAAACTGAAACCCTTACAAATCACAAGCCCTACCTACAATATTGGAAAGGTCTTTGACAGGATGACAAAGCTGCTGTCAGCTGCTGTCTCACCCACTGCCCAGATTTGTTTCTGCATTACCCTACTGCTTACCTCCTCTGGCTTTTTTATTTCTTCCTTCAAACTCTTCACCTACCCTTCATTGGGCTGTAGAGTCCTCAAAATCCTCCCTTCTTTGCTGGCCTACTCTTATAGGTAAATGACTGCAAATGAGAAGAAGGCCTGAAATAAGAGAGCTTCAGCTGAAGCTTCAGAGTGGGAGGTGGAAAGGCACAGGTCATTGCACAAGTTGGATTCAGGTGTGCCTGCGTGCAGGATGTGCATCAGTATATTACATTTTTTATTGAATTCTGGTTGATAATAATAGCTGGCCATTTATTTATTTATTTGTTTGTTTGTTTGTTTACTGTAGCTCTCTTTTTTGTCTCAGTAGGTGGGAGAGCAGCAGAAAAACAGGGCTCCGCATGACTCATAACCCAGAAAAAGCTCTGCCAATAATACAGCTCACACTCTTCTGCAGTGTAGCCCAGGTGATAAGCATCAGTGTTGCTGTTCTCTCCATGTTGTCGGTCTCATATTGCCATGAATGATAATATTCACTGTGATGTAGTCTAATAATCACTGTGATGTATTCAAATGGAGCTGTAGCGACAGATAGTTAAGGACGTCTCCATTTCATTTTCTTCTTTTTCATACTAACATGAGAAAAAGGAAATGCAGCATAAAGAAAAATAAATACGAGTTTAGAACAAACATAAAAATAAAAGGTGCTACTTCTAAATCCAGGATTTTGATGTTACTTCTGTTCGGTTGTACTTCTGATCTTGCAAAGAATTGCACAAGGCTAGATCCAGCTATGGGCCTAGAGAGGATTTATACATCTCTGCTGCAGATCCCACTGCCTGAGTGGGCAGTGCCCATGTATGAGCCACAGCCTTGTCATCTCTGCAACTGGCAGCTAGCTGGCAGATCTTTATTTTAAATATAGGACAGGACTAGAGAACTCTGTGAGACCTTTCTAACAAAGAGCTGGGCACAGAATGAGAGAACAAGAAGGCCTGATGTTCTCCCTGAAATCTGCAGTTCCAGCACATGGTTAAAGGCAGCCTTGATGCTCACAGCTCAATCAGGCTGCTCAGTGCCGAGTCTGGAATGAACTTCTCACAGAGGGTCCCTGGAGTGGTCACTGCTGGATGTTGACAACTGCACACATCCAGGGTGCTCTGAGTGTGCCAAGCTGGGGATGGCAGCAAGCACTGACCTGGGTACCTCTGCTCCTCACATCTGTCTCACCCAGAAACTGAAGATCATCTGGGGCTTCTGAAGCCCCAACTATGTATGGCCTGCATGTCCTTCAGAGGGCAAGCAAGCTCTGGCTGTCCTTGGAGCTGCCCTCAAGGCTGAATTTCTGCACTGGTCCTTCATTTCACACTCTGGCCTCCTCCTGGCCTTCATCAGACTGTGCAAACAGACTCTGAGTAGTTGAAAGAGATTCCAGTGTTTGAGCAGTTTATCAGTGCTTCCCATGTTTAATGCTTTTCTATTCCCAGGAGAATGGAGTATGGGATATACTGGGTGTTGTTGTTCAGATACTGCACTAAAAAGTGTAGTGTCTGTGACTACACAGAGCTGATTCCTGTCCTATTTCTAATTGCCTTCACTCTCTAAACATGGTATAATCTCTTTTACAATAATATATAAGGGGAAAAAAAACTTAGCATTTTTGTTCAGACCACCTGTGATAAAGACTCCTTTTCTTTTTCCTCTGCCTATCGTGCTTTAAACTTCTACTGAACCTACATTTTGTACCTAGTTCCTTCATGCTTTGTGCTGCTGAGATCCAAGGAATTATTTCTTCACAAATGGTTGCAAAAAAAAGCATGGAAAGTCTAGAAACAAGCATGCTGTAAAGAGAGTTTAAAAACATACATTTTCTTCTGTGTGTATTTAGCAGTTTCCATCTTTGCCATATGTTCTTCTCTTCATCATTTTGCCTTTTAGATTATTCTTTAACACTTGCTTGTTTTCTTGCTTCTACAACAGAAGGGGAATTGATCTTTCATTTGTTCCGCAAATATTCCTTATTGTCCCAGGTTTTATTACCCCATCTGTTATTGAGTGATCAATTAAAGTCTCCTGTGGTCTCACTTTTCCAGCTGATGTTGGAATATATACCACAGACTATATTTCAATGTAATTGCTGCCTACTGCATGATGTGTAAACGAGAGAGAGGAACAAAAAGACGAGGGTATTTTCCCCCTGTCTACCATTCCTCTCTTTCTGTGTAAGCACATAACTTCAGTGCTTACTTTTTATCAATGACGGCATTTAAACTAAATCCCTCATCTCCACTCTTATGTACATGGGTCCAATGCTTGTACCTCAGTGTTTGGCACTAGAAAACACAAAAGTATATACAAAATAATCTCACCAACACTTGACGGAAACAAGTAGATACTGTCACACTTCATGAGCTAAAACACTTCCCTGCAACCCTCCTGAAAATAGAGACTTCTTTCTCCAAGCAGTATTTCCCTGTTCTCTCTCTTCCATCTCCCAGACCTTTCTTGCTGCTCTCAATACTTTTTCTTGGTCATGCATGTGTTAACTCTGTGTGTAGTTTTAAAATTACTTCTCCCATATTTTTAGGCCTTTACAACGCCATGTTCTGCACAGTCCTGTTTCATCTTCCTGCACTCAACTCTGTCTGTCACAGCAAGGAGCTCAGGAAAGTTATGCTCTTAAAATTAGAGGTACAGCATGGTTTCTGCTAGGGGAAGCTAAACCCCCTAAGTGTGATCAAACTGGTATGAAGAAGATGCATTGACGGCAGCAGGACAAAGAGATGGAAATTTCTACTCACTGTCCAGCACAATGGGAGAGAAAACTCAATTAGAACTATTTAAACTATTGCTTTTCTTAACAATAGAACAAAGTGGGTCATTGCCAGGGAGAAACACGGAAGCAGCTCCTGGTGGGAGAAATTGTGTTAGAAGCAGCACCCCTGATTTGCCCCTGAAAATAATGACTCAGAGTATTGACGTTCATGCATGCTGTGTTAATCCAGCGTCATATGTGCATGTGCTGCTAATTTAGAGATGTGATCCCTCATTTGAGTATGTGCTTAAAGACCAGACTGTCTCTCAGAAATAAGGCCTCAGTGAACTGAGCTATTGGATGAGTCATTTATAAAAGCTAAACAGAGACTTTAATGCGGAGCTGTGCAATCAAATGTACTCTGTCTTCTTCTGGATGTGCAGGTGCTGATTAACTTTATCCCAAAAGCTCCTGATGTCACTCCTGGGAACTAGGATGGTGTTTCACAAGAGCTAATTGTGCTGAGGCTGGAAAGAACAAAAACGGTGAGCCTACAATGCCGTATGGGCAGCTCTGAGATGCATGTGGCTTTTACAGAGAAGATGGAGGAATGGAGAGAAGAAATACAGATTAATGCAAGCAAATGCAAGTGTTAGTGGAAAGAAAAACTGTATATCTGTCACACCAGTTTTTCCATGAGATTTTGGAATGAAAAACTCTCAGAAATGTGAAGTTAAATACACATACACACATACATGCATAAATATATATGTATCAGTGCTGAATAGACAGCAGTACAGGGGCTTCCATCTCCCTAAATGAACTCAAGCCCATGGGATGGAAGGCAGTGCCGCATTCCCACTGGAAGGCATCAAGGTGCTAGGCTCTGCCTTGCGGACGCCTGTGGTGCAGGTGTCTGGGTAGGAGCTGGCCTGGGTGACCCTCCATCATCAGTGGTGAGACAATCAGACACTCCAGCCTCTGTTTAAAACATCTGAGTGAGAGGAACTCCCCTTTAGGTGCCTGGCCTGCAGTTTCAGGGGAGATAAGCACCTAAATGCCAGAAAGTCATAGAATCATTTAGGTTGGAAAAGACACCTATGAACATTAAGTCCAGCCATTAACTCAACACTGCCAAGTCCACCAATAAACCATTTCCCGAAGTGACATATCTACAAGTCTTTTAAATACCTCCTAGAGGTTTGGTGACTCAAGCACTTTCCTGGGCATGATGTTCTAATGATTGACAAACCTTTCCATGAAGATTTTTTTCCTAATAACCAATCTAAACCTCCCTTGATGCAACTAGAGGGCTTTTCCTCTTGTCCTGTCACTTGATACCTAGGAGAAGAGGCTGACCCCCACCTGACTTGCACTTGTAAAGTGCAATAAGGTCTTCCCTGACATTCCTTTACTCCAGGTTAAACAATCCCAGCTCCCTCAGCTGGTCCTCATAGGACTTGTGCTCTATACCCTTCACTAATCTCACTGCCCTTCTCTGGACTTGCTCCAGCACTTCATTGTCCTTCTTGTAATGAGGGGCCTGGAACTCAACACAGGATGGCCTCACCGTGCTGAGTACAAGGGGATAATCCCTGCACTGGTCTTACCACATTATTACCACACTGGCCACATTATTCCTGATGCAGACCAGGATGCCATTGGCCTTCTTCCCCACCTGCCTTGTTGCCAGAGGAGCAGAAATAAGAATGGCTGAAAGGGCCCCACTGAGCATGGCCAAGCTGCTCAGGAGGCTCTAGAGTGCTGGGCAGAGGGTCCCAGGACACAATAATGTGGGTAAGGGATTTTGGTGGCAGGCTGCTCTGCCCCAGGATCCCATTCTCCATCCCACCTATCCCAGGTGTCTGTGCCCCAGGATCCCATTCCCTATCCCAGGTGTCTGTGCCCCAGGATCCCATTCCCTATCCCCAGGTATCTATGCCCCAGGATCCCGTTCCCTTTCCCCAGTGTCTGTTCCCCAGGATCCCGTTCCCTATCCCAGGTGTCTGTGCCCCAGGATCCCATTCCCTATTCCAGCTTTCAGAGGTGTCTGTGCCCCAGGATCCCATTCCCTATCCCAGCTTTCAGAGGTGTCTATGCCCCAGGATCCCGTTCCCTTTCCCCAGTGTCTGTTCCCCAGGATCCCGTTCCCTATCCCCAGGTGTCTCCTGCCCTCTGGCGGCAGAGGCGCCGCCGGCCCCGCCCCGCTGCCCCGGCACCCGTAGTGCCGCCCTTACATAAAGCAGTCTCGGCGCAGGAGAAACCTCAGGTCTCAAGGGGAGTATAGTGAAAAAAGATTTCCAGCTTTGCATCTGATATTGCACAAATGTGATATTTTCCAAGACACATCTTCTCTTGATTTATCAGATGTGAATACAAAGGTCGCAAAAAGCACAAGCATCCTGCTCCTCAAGAATTAATAAATCTTTCCTGTTCTTGAATAAACAGAAGTTTATCTTAAAAGAAAACAACGTTAAAAGCCAGTGAAACCCTCTGGCCCCTCAAGCATAAGTACACAATGTTCCTTGGGTTTTCTTGGAGGGGTGGTTCAAGTAATAGCAACCTTAGGAAAAAATGTTCACACACTGCACCAAGCTCCTATTCCTACAGGAATAGTTCCAGTGTCAGCCAGGCAATTGCTAGCATTTTGTAACATCACACATGAAGATGACCAGTTTGCAGCCTTGGGAGAGGGCTTATGAACCAAACTGAAATCAATAAGGAGGTCAAGGATGACAGTTCTTTATTTGATGCTTTCTTTTCTTACATTTTAGAAATGCAAATGAGCGGGTGAGGCAAAGGAGGAAAAGTTGCAGCAACAAGTCCATAGAACTTAGTTGTTTGGAGACCCTCATTTTTCTGTGGGTATGATCTAAGTGAGCCTGAGGCCTTTAATGAGCTTTGGGGTAAAATCCCTGTCACCTGGGATTCTGCTATTTCCTTTACTAGAAGTGGAATTGCACCTGAAGTGCAACTCCAGGACAATAGAGAGACCTTTGCACAACCTAAGTGTAGAAAACTGGAGTTAGCAAGCACACGTGCACTTTCACCAATGTATGGCAACCACAGGCACGGCATGCACAGAAGGAGGACTCTTTGTTACCTGTTTATTTCTAGGATTTTAGGTCATCTCAGACTGATGGAGTCACACGAGTTGTCCCTTGCAGGAATGAGAAAGGGTTAGTCACACCTCTCCAAGCCAAACTGTTGCCCTAGTATTTCCACAAGGCTTTTGAAGTAGGTTACACAGCACATCAGTTGTAGAGAGCCAGCTTATTTCATCTATGCCAGCCCCAGAGGAGTCTGTAATGTAAACTGACTTCAATTAAGGGCTACTGACAAGAGCTGGTCAGAAAAATTGATTTCTTACAAATTCACATAATGGCAGCTTTTGAGGAAATTGAAGTTAGATCTGGAAACACTGATGGAGTGGTTGTTGTGGGTTATACAAGGTAATGCCTATCCTGTTTTATGGGTTGAATGACTACCCTGTTTAGGTGATGTTAATTAGGTGGCTGTGATGCCTGAAGAGAGATTAAGCAGAATTGGGACATTTGGACGTGGAGGAAAGTGAGCATAAGACGCTGCTGAAGGGCAACACCCTTGAATTACAATTTAGCAATTTAGAGCAGATAGTCTGTGGACACTTTTTTTCTGATTTTTTTTTTTTTTTTTTAATCTGAGAGTTAAACAGGTTAGAAAAAAACAGACAGGTAAAATGGATAAAGGAAGGGTACCCCATCCATAAGAGGACTCTGCAGGGCAGAGGGATGCCCTTGGCACTGTGCTACCACTGTGTGCCCCACTGCCCTTCCCTCACCCAAATGCACTCTTGGCAACCAGCGTGTAGATTCCTGCTGGTGTATTTCAAAGCCCATGAGAGCCCAGCCATACCTGTCTGGGATGGAGCTGATCCCTGACCTTCTCTCAGTGCTACTTGGTTTTCTCTGATAGCTGGGTGAATGATTGCCAGCACCAGTAAATGATTTACTCCATGTAAAGCACCGCCTGCTAGAGAGGCATATCCCTTGTTACACTGCAGAGAAAATATATTTCTATAGAGCCACAAATATTATGAAATTAATTTATTATTTGCATAATAAATAAATAAAGGCAAGGGTAGTGGTGGTGAAAGAAGCTTATGTTTCTTTTTAACATGGCCAAAGATAAAACTGGGGAATGTGTTCTTATTTTCATATCTACAGAACACATAGCTGTGTTCACACCTGAATATAATGTACATTTGGCAGTGCAGCTTGATCCAGAATGCCCAGCTACATTCTGGTGGGTTTGGTGTTTAGGAAAACAAACCTCCTGATTGATTTTTTACGTATTAGGGCATCTTTTCCTCGTAATCAAAGCACTACTTGTTTTTCATGTGTGTATCATTGCAGCCCCACAGAGCTGACTCCTACCATCTGGTCTCTGGAAGATGTGGGTTATAGAGCCCAGAGGTGAGAAAAGCTGCATATGTTGCTGGAGCTGCCTCTTTTGCTGCAGGAGGGACTCGTTTATTAGTTCGCTAGATCTCTGCTAATAATTCTTTGTATTATTGGGACTGAAGGCAGACAACTTCATTGACTGTGTTATAGGCCCTCACTCATACAGAATGGAGTCTTTGGTGTATTATCTTTTAACTTCAGCTGGACTTCCTAGTTGTTAAAAGGCCAAGTATTTAAAAAGAAAAGATTTATTTTCACTTCTTTCTTCATGGCGTCACTGGGAGTAGGAGGATAGGCCAAAGGCAACACAAGCCACTAAGGCCAGGGGTGAGCTTGGAGGCTGCCCTCAGAGCTTCTCATCACACCATTG
The DNA here is from genome assembly GCA_013400215.1 of Cisticola juncidis. NCBI lineage: Eukaryota > Metazoa > Chordata > Aves > Passeriformes > Cisticolidae > Cisticola > Cisticola juncidis. Next base: position 953,138 of record VXBR01005913.1, read on the forward strand.
CAGCATTGGGGCACTGAGGCACTCCAGGTTCAGGACAGACTTGGGGAAACAAGTAATGCAACTACTAAAAATCGGAGCCAGCTCCATACTCCTGTCTGAAATAGGGGAACTCTCTTACTTTTGACCTTATAATGAAGACTGCATTTTCCTGAGTGGTGCATTTCTACTCTTTTTCTTGAAAAATAGATGAAATTTACTCTCACTTCTCTTCCAATAGCTCTCAATTTCTGTGCTGAAGAAAATACTTTCTGCATCTCCTTCTGAGGTTACTTGAGTACCAATAGTGAGACTGCTGGAAGAGCACTGCTTGGCCCTGCACAAATAACATTCTGTTGTAGTGACAAAAAGAGAGGATCATATTTCTGCCCAGTTCTGCCATTACATCTCTGCTATGCAAAACCTGTGTGCTGATGACACAGGCTTGCATGTAGTTCTGGCAAAATTTATTTACAGCTCTACTTTATTATGAATTTGGAATGAAATCTGAACAATGGGGATGAACATCAAAAGGGTGTTAAGAGAGCTGGTGAAACACCACATGATTTGAAGTATCCTTCCTATAGTGATATCATCTTATTGTTCTGATTTTAGTATCACAATCCATTCCTTAATATTTGCCAGCAATCAAACCTCAGATGAGGTTGACCATCCGTCCTCACAGAGCACCTCCCATGAATATCTTTTGAGGAATTTGCACTGGGCACAGTTTAATTATATGTAACGTAGCTGTGACAAAATCCCATTTGATGTAGTCCAATAAGAACTCATATGCTTCCATTCTCCATGAAGGACATGTAATCCCCCTCACACACTATTATTTTCAGTCCTTCAGATCTCAGAGATTTGTCTTCCTAATATCCTCTTTGGTGATGCCTAGAAACTGCTCCAAGACTAAATCAAACGTGTAAATTGTGTGCCCAAAACACACACTTCTTTAGTCCTGTAACAGGCATGTGTCATTTAAGACAATGACTTTGCTTTGGTGCTGGGCAATGGGATGACACAGCGGGATATGTAGAGATCTTAATGTGGAGAAGTTCTTCTCCCATGACCAAAATTTTGGGTGCCCATTCATGCTATGTGATGGGGAAGCCTTCATTTTGGTCATCTGTCATCTTGGGGTGCATTTCCAGACATGGAATGGGAAAGGACTGGGGCCGATGGATCCTGATTACCACTGTAGGGCTTTGTCCGGTGCCCAGAACAGCCTGCTTGGAAGCCAGAGCACAACTGCAATGGAACACTCATTACCAGGCCATTAGGAAACGTGCATTTGTTTATTGCTGAGCGTGATGTGAAACAAATGATGGTTTCCTTGTTAATAATGTCATTTTCCCATCCTCGGATGACATCTTTCTTTAAGGTGCCTCTTCTCTCAACTGCAAAGGCAACTTTTTGAAAGCTTTTGGTACCTGAGGTGGCTAACGCCATCAGTATTATCAGTGCTAGGCAATGCCGGTCGGTCTATCCAGTGATCAGAGAGGAGGATGATGATCTCCAGCCCCCATGAGGAAGGCAGGGCTCGTGGAACCCCGAGAACCTCAAGTTTTTTCACCGCGGTTGCGTTTTTGCGGTGTCTGAGCCACGACGGCGGAGCGGCAGCGGGTGCGGGAGGGTGGCGGACAGCGAGGAGAGCGAGGGTGAGCCCGGGCGGGCCGAGCGAGGGGCCGGGGCCGAGCGGGGCTGGNGGCCGGGCCCTCCGGCGGCGGCAGGCTTAGTCAGAGGAATGTGGGTGGGACTCCCTCCTCCCCGGCGCCTTAAAACCCCGCTCGGAGCGGCAGGCTCGCAGTCTCCCGTCCCGGCGGGGCGTCCCCGTCGCACCGCAGCCGCGACGCCCGCGCTCGCTGGGCGCGCCGCCGGCCGGGCACGATGGTGGTGTGCGGCCTCGCCTGCTGGAGGTGCAGGTGGCTCCTGCCCCTGCTGCTGGGCCTGGCCATCATCATGGGCATCATCGCCCTGGCGGGCCGGGGCTGGCTGGAGTCCGAGTCGGCGCCCTACGTGCAGCAAGCGTCGCTGTGGGAGAGCTGCACGCGGGGCGAGGAGGACCTCAACTGGAACTGCGAATCCCTTATGGACTACGGTGAGTGGGAAGGACCCGGGGCAGTGGGTGCTAAGGCTATTGACTTCCCTTAGCTCTGTTGTGGAGCAGTTGCTTTCTGGAGTGGCGTTTGCCTGTAGAACCAGTATCCATGCTGTTTCGGGGCTTAAACCGGCACCGAAACACAGGACTAGACTGCTCCAGGGCGATCTTCTTCTATCAGTCCAACACTGAGCAGGCGGGGTGTTGATATTTTGGGTTTCTCCGAAGTTATTTTTCAACCAAAGTAAGACAGCAACTGGCTCCAAGGCTGTGTGCTTCCCCGGAACTCATGGGGCGGCGGTGCCACAGCCTTACCTGGCGGCAGGCAGCTCCCTCCTGTGCCGCTGGCTCCCCGGTCGGAAGGCGGGCTGGAAACCTTCATGCGGGAGTGCTATGCAGAACCGTACCTGGACAGTAGTAAAATGGTGTTTCCTGACCCTTCGGGGGAAGAGAGTACCTTGATTTAACCCTCCTGGCCATGGGAACACAGCTTTGAAAATGCCTCCTGATCTGCAGCTTAAAATGGTCTGATGAGAGTGGGCAGGCATTTAAAAACAAAACAAAACAAACCTACCAAAACCCCAATGCTTTTTCCTTTGTACCTCTCTGTTGCACTGGGGCCTAAATCAGGGGTAAGTGTGCCTCTGTTTTAACTTGCTCAGCTGCTTCTGTATCTGGCATCACCACTGTAATATTCTTACTGAGCACTCTCAGTTTCTAGTTTTTTTGAGGGACTTTTGGTTTTATTGCTAGAACACGTGGATCTGATTACATCTGCTTTCTCCTCAAACAAAATATTTTTGGACAAATAAGCAGACCCGCCTTAAGATCCTGGATGAGGGTTCTTTAGGGACTGGGGAGCTGGAAGGGTGTGTTTCAGCTGGGAGAGCTGGGACTGTTTCCCTGCGCAGATCCCTTGCTGCCTGAGCACGGCAGACTCACTTCCAGAAGCTTTTCATTGCAACACTCAAGCACAAGCCAAATCCTGAATACACTGTAAGAGAAGTGGCTTCGTTTCTGAGCTGGGTGATGACTTCGGGCTTTACTGCAGGTGGAAGAAATCTGCTTAGTGAGATGAAAGTATCCATCTCCCCCATTAGACAGACAAGAAAAGCTAGTGCGGAGTTGCTGAAATTTGCATTGCACAGGGAAAAAGTGCTAATACAGTACAGCTGCTGGAATTTGTTTTCTCCTGCAGTGACAGCACTTCACAGGTCCCTGAGTACTGATGGGTGTGTGCTTTGCGTCACCCCTCAGCATCGTGGGACAATAGTAATTTTCTGTGTTTTTTTTCCTAGTTAACAGGCTGACACAGAAGAACAGTATCCTTAACTTCACTTGTTTAAGCCTTGGCTTATTTAAACTAAAACTTATTTAAATCCTTGGCCTATTTATAAAAATTTGTCTATTCTCAAATTTTCATAATATCAATTGCATTTCAATGCCACTGTCTAGTCAAATAGTATTTACATCTAGAGACAGGATGTAACACATGACTTCAGGTTTGATTTGTTTTGTTTTCTTCTGTGCTAATGCAATTACTGTCAAAATAGGTGAGAGCATTTACAAAGGAAAAAATGCCTAGCAGGCATTTATAGCATTGCTGCAGGAAAATACAGGTAAACTAATTGAGATGCACAACTTGTGTTTTGCATACAATAATTGCTGTGCGCTAACCATCCTGCACCTCTCCTGATGAAATAAAAACTTCAGAGTGGATCTCCATTAACAGAACGTTCCATTAGACAAATTCTTAATTGAGCCATGGCATGTGTAGGAGGAAGAGGAAGAAAAAAAGCAGGTTTTTTCACTTATTTTAAATGAGGGGAAAGGGGCAGGAAAAGACAAACAAAGATTTGCAAATAAGTGTTTTTTAAACTGCATAGCTCCTTCATGCACATTTGCAAATACTACATGAGAGGGAAGAAGTGAAAGGGAAAAAGAAGAGTAGGATGTCATGTGTTAGGGAGTCAGGGAAGGGATTTTGTTTAGACTTCTGTACTGGTTTGTGTCTGGGAAGTGCCCTGGCTGGCAGCAGGGCAGCCTGCTGTATTATCATAATGTTGCAATGCAGAAGTGCTGTAGTGCACTGGAAAGTGACTCAAGATGACTTAGTCTAGACCATTGCAGGATTTAACTGTTGACTGTGTTTAAAACTTATCAGCAAGCCATCAGCTATGACAAAGATTATTTGCACCGTGTAACTTGGAAAGGATGACTGTCTTTATAGTGATGAGTTTGTAAGTTAAGGAGCAATATTTACGGGTGGCTGTATCCTCCTGGTTCTGAATGACTGGTCCCAGTGACTTTGCTTTGAATTAACACTGTAAAAGATGGGTGTGTACATGTGCAGTAAAGGTAACCCCATTAGGTTAACTCTTTCTTACATTCCTTACAGCCAGTTTGCATACATTAAGTACATATCAGCCAACAAAGAAAAAGGGAAGCATTATTCTGGATCCTTAGTTCGTGCCAAAAAAACCAAAACAAACAAAACCCCNAGGTGGAACTTAGCAGTAGGAGCCCAACCTTTGTGAATCATGTTTCACTGCAGCTGTGCCGCTTACCTATGTCCCTAGAAGCATGGACTTTGATACCACAGATTATTGGTGAAACTGAGTGTATGTGGAGACTTCACTTAGGGGCCAGGTAAATAAAGGAGGAATGCTAGGTGTATGCTTGCTTTTTCAATATGCCTCTTTTCAGGCATGCCTTTGTCTGATTTACAGATGTTGGGATGCAATAAAGACAAACTAACGTCGTTTATAGTGTTAGGCAAGTGCAGGCACTCGGGAAATGCTAATGGGAAAGGTGTAGCAGTTGGTGTCCCTGCCTACACCCAGAAAACACTTACTGCAACTTCCTGGTAGAAGATTCCAGTGAAATGTGAGGCTGGTGTCTCTGCCAGTGCACTTTGCTGGCTCCTGAGCAGGCACACTTCAGCTGCTAACAATTCAGATACTAAAAGCTGGAAATGTGTAGGATTGTGCCCCTCCTCAGCTCTCAAATGCAGCCAAGTTTGTACTAGAAGGCCAGTATTTAATATTTTGGTAGTTTAGAAATTGCTTTCCTGCACCTCTAAAGCCAAAACAGGTTGTGATTCCCAGTATTAATTTCCAACCTACCCTCCTAGAAACCCTTCGAGTCTGAGCTCCTCTATGCTTGTGGTGCGTATGCACATAGCTTCCTCTCCCCAGTCATGCTACCATGGATGTTTGCACATTATCTGAGCAAGAAAATAGTGCTGACACTGCTCACCTGCTTGCAGTCCACTACTCCTTTATTACATCAAAAAAGGGAGATATTTTTGGGTATTCTGTGTAATGGGCTCTTGAGGCCAAACAAGGATTGCTACTGCCATTTATGTACACAAGAATGTTACAGATACATTGCAAAAATGTGGCCATCTCTGCAGTTTGCGATAAAAACTTCAATTTATTCATGAGCTAACAAACTAGCTTCAGTTCTGGAAGTGAATGAACAAAGATGAGTCTTGCTGCTTCAAATCCTGTACCAGTTCATCTTCCTGCTAGACTATTTTCACAACTCTTTTATTGATTTCTAAAGGGAAATCTAGATTTAAGTATCTTAGACTATAGAGATTCCACCTCCTCTCTGGTGAGGCTGAGGCATGGCCAAATGAAATCAGGAAATACACTTAACACTAAGGCTCTGTTGCTTGCTTTCTTTTAATTTCATCATATTACTGGTGCTCATCATTAACATTTAGTAATCGTGACCCCACCTAGTTATTTGCATGATAACATTTGCAGCTTAGCTCCTTCCCATGGTAATCATTATTGTAACGTAATGCTATGTAATAAAACTCTTAATCCTTCCTAATAATTACAGACCTTCAGCTTCTGAACAGTTGTGTTTTTTAATGTTCTTTCAACACCACCTAATTGATAAATACTTTTCTGCTGATTAGTTGCAAAGAACTTGACCTATCCTTTGAGGCCAAGCCAACCTGGAAACACTCATACCCCTAACTATTTCACTGCTTTTCTACTCTTCTATTCTTCTGCCTTTCTATTTATGCAGCTCCAAATGACTGTGGTGTTCTTGGTTCATTTCATTAACAGACATCACATTTATGTTTATTTTGCACAAGAAATGCTCTCTCTGCCAAATGAATGGGGCTGTGAATTTTCGGTTTTTTAGAAAAGCTTAAATTCTGGCTAAATATCTTATGATTACAAGGTGTTTTGAGCATAAACCAGGTAGAAACTGGGGCTAATGTGTCATTCTCTGACTGTGAGCAGGTCTCTCCAGCTCTTAGGGCAGCAAACAGTGAGAAGGTTAAACCTGCACCTCTCCCCTCCTGGCAGCTGGGAGCTGTAAGGGGAGGTTCTTTCAGAAAGACAGGGGAGCTGCGTGCCTGTGGGGACTCGATCGGCTCCCAGAAGCCTTTAGGAGGAAAAGGAGCTGGGAAAGCCTGACTTCATAGGTGTGGGGATGAGGAAGATCCTTCACAGGCAAACAACAATTTCATTTTCAGACTCGCAGCAGCCTCTGCTGAAAACTCTCCCTGTCGGTGGGGGTGACAACAAGATAAGGAAAATCCCAGGGCTGCACCCAATGCTCTGGAAAGGTGCACCCTCCCACCCCATCAGTCACTTGTTAAAAGACACATATTATACAAATAAGAGATATCTCAAAAATTAACCATAAGTCCAGAGAGTTTTGCTGCTTTTCCTGTGATTCCCACAGGGGATCAAGTTTCTGGCTGATCGTTCAGTGGCTGACTACAGTCGTCCAGCCCAGAGCACACCCATCTAGTGCTGTTGGCAGCACCTATGACTCAGTCTTATCGAGTCTTGTCAGCATCAACCTGCTGCTAAGAGCTGTTGGAAAAGTTAATCCAGCAGGAGAAAGAGAGGAAGGTGCTGGGTCACCAGCACTGAGCTCTTACACGCATGAAACTCACTGCGTTTCAAAATGATAGTGCCTACTGCTGCCTTGTTTCTGAAGACCTGAAGCAAAGCTGAGCTTGATATTAATCTTCCTGACAAGATATCTCCTGCAGCTATATGTGTTGTCACTTTCTTATTGCCAGAGACAAGAAAATAAATCACTATGAGCAGAGCCAGGGCTGACCTGTATCCAAAAGCTTATTACACTTGTAAAGACAGTACAGGTGATATGAAAATGGCAGAGAGAGCACTGTGGGCATTCTACCTTGTACTCCTCTAGTTGTGTTTGTGTTGCACTAAACCTCAAGGTGTCTAATGGGCAGATGTATTTGAGTTTACAACCTGAATTTTATCAAACAGATGCCAGATTTGTCTTCCTGCACCTTGGCAGCATAAATAATGCATCTGAAAAGGAATATGCTATGGCAACTAAGTGTTCCTTCTTGTCATGCTTTTTTTTTTTTTTTTTTTNCTTAATAGGACAAATATTGATAAAAAGCTTGCCTAGATCATCTGGTCTGGATGGGCTTATCCTGGGCTGGCTGTGTCTAATGGTTACATATCTCTTTATGTTAGTTATCACTAAAGAAATCCTGACGTGCAGACAATATTCAATACCTGTGTTAGGTATGACAGAGAATATTTTGTATGGAAAGACTATATCAAACCACTGACCTAGCTCTAAGCTCCAGACACTCATCAGTCTCCTCCCCGCTTCTTCCCCTCAGTATTCCCTCAGGGAAGGGGTAGAGACATGCACAACTAGCTGAAAAAGAAGGAATTTGAGAAGTTTTTACTGTCTTGAGTAGCTCCAGGAAGGGAGAGGAGAAAGAAAAATTTCCTTATCTTTTCTGTGTCAGTTTTATTATCTTCAGGTGGCAGTGGTGGTGGTGGTTGGGAATTTAGGCAGAGATTTGGCTGATGGATACCTGCTGTATTTTACTTTTGCTGTTGGATTAGAAGAGAAAGAAACCAGTTCAAACAGCTATAATTAAAATAGCTGTAAAACAGTTCTTTGCTTTCATATAGCAAATTGCAGAGAAAGAATGGAAACTACAGTGAAAGCAGGATATCTCCAAAGTCTCTTCAGCTGTGTTGGAATGGACAGCTATGATGAAAGAGGTTTTTTTTTAATGTTCTGATCTAGATCTCACTGGTCTCTTTATTCCTACATTAAAGGGAGCTCAGGATCTGGCCCTACCTCTGTCTGAGTGTATGAAAGTAGAAACCCACAATATGTAGATGTGGTAATTGAACTGTGATGACAGCTGACTGGAAAACAAAGCACTAGCCAGCATGGTTTAGCCCTTGTGGGCAGGTATCCTGCCTCCAGGCAATAACATCTTTGCTTGTAGTTGTTTGCACTGGGCTCACCTACATTACTTGGTTTCTGAAGAGGATGAGGTATGTGAGGACCTTTTCACAAGGCCTTGTTTCTGCCAAAGTAGAATCTCTGGCAGTTTTTCTAGGAGGTTTTCCTGCCATTGTTGCCTTGGCCCTGGCTTATGGTGGGTGAGTTCTGGATGCTGGTGCTGCTCTGTCAGAATGCAGCCTCTTGCTTCATGCCTGAGCCTTTCCAGCATGCAGTAGCTTGAAATTGTAGCTTGATACACCCTGTTCCAGCAAATGTCAAAGTAATGATTCAAAGAGGACTCCTCAGCTTTTAACTCCGATTTTGTTGTTCCTCCTCCACCTGCTACATTTTAGCTGTGAATAAATAGTTATTTTCAATAACTTTCTTTTTGTCATCTTTTCCGCTACTGCAAGTTTATTTCTTTTTGGTCATGCTTCTTTTGCTCCACATGCTCCAATCTTGTCATAAACAAATAGAAGTTTTATGCAGATAAATAACAGCACTGTTATTTCCCAGCAGTTATCTCCTGTGGTAGTACCCTCGTGTCTGCTTTCACACTTCCCTGTGTATGGAAGTGGTTTTGTAAACTTGCAAATCAAATGGGATCTGTAATGATAAAGGGCATTGTCAGCAGTTGTGTGCCCTGTCTGCTCAGATGTCTGTGGGTGTCTTACAGATAGGGAGTTTGAAGGTATTGACTCTATTCTATGCTGCACTCTCCTCATTTTCAGCAGGACAGGTTAGCAGGCAGGGAGTCTTGAGCTGCTCCAGCACTGATGGTGGCCCCCTGCTCCCCTGCAAAGCTCTGTGCTTTGCAGGCATTCAGTATTGCTTTGACATAAGGACAGGCTTCTTAAGTTAAGGGTTTCAATAAAAAAAACAATTAAAGAAAACCAAAGAGCTGCAAAGACCTACAGGAGAGTACTGCTGTGTGTAATACCTTTCTTGTTTTCCCTTCAAGGATGGGGGAGAGCAGCAGCTGCCACATACCTCGTTGGCTTTGTGATCCTGGTCATCTGTTTCGCCCTTGCAGTCATCGCGTTCTCAATCGAGATCCTCCGCTTCAACTTTGTGAGAGGAATTGGAGGCTTGCTCTTTGTTGTTGGTAAGGCTGGGCACAAAGACAAGGTTATTTTAGATGTGAAACAGGCATCAGCAGAAAAACATGCTAGATGGAGCCTACCTTATGAAATTACCTGTCTTTAGTTTATGACTCATTTTCATGGGGAACAAGGGAAGGCTGAGTTGTGCTCTGAAAGCATAATAGGTAGGGAAGCTCCAGTGGCCTTTGTCAGTTCTCACTTTCCCAAAAGCACTATATGGGGACACCCAGTACCTTTGACCCTGCATGTCACATGCTAAGACTTACAGCTGAGAGGCCTGGGTGCTTCCCACCTTTCTGATGGGAGGAGGAGGAGCAGGGCTCTGGGAGGTAGCTGGCTCGGCAGGGTTCCCGGTGCTGGCTGTGGGACAGGGCTGGTCACGGCATGCAGGTTTGTGCCTTAGCAACCTGGCAATGGCAGCTGAGATGCTGCAGCCACGTAGGCGTGGGGATCTGCCTGGGACAGAGGCCACGTACCTCTGTAACAATGCAGATTTGATTGCAGCTCTAAAGCTAATCCTTACATATCTCAAGTATGTGCTTATCTCCAGGTACCTTTTCTTAATGGGAACTGTAATATGTTCACTGTAACTTACTCCTGGTTTTTCTTCTTTTCTCTCCCTAGCTGCATTCCAGATCATTGGCTTGGTCATTTACCCGGTGAAATTCACAGAAGACATTCCACTGACAGGAGATAACATGTTCAGCTGGGCCTATGGCTTTGGCTGGGCCAGCACTGTTGTAGTAATAGGTTGTGCTTTCTTCTTCTGCTGCCTCCCCAACTGGGAAGATGAAGTCCTGGGAAACATCAAGCCTACCTCTTACTACTCCTCCCCAGAGAGAGCACCATACTTAAATTGAAAGATTAAGTCCAAGTACAGTCAACTGTCAAAACAGAGGAATACCTCTTATGTACATTTGGTGTGATTGTAGAGACTGAAAAAACTCACCTTATTTTGCCAGAGTATTTCTTATTGTTCCTGGCAAGGAATTAGGAAAAATATTGCCATTGTAATCCAAATAGCTTGTACCCAAGGTATTATTTACATATTCTCATGTCCGTTCAGTTTGGATGGTTTACTTGCTCCTTTCCCTCCTAATTAATTGAGTCATCCTTATTTTATTCAAATATTTTCTTATGAGTGTAGATGGTAGTGTTTCAAGTGTAGAAAGGAAAAACATAGATTTTAAACAACCTATTAGTATGACCTGCAAGATAGGTTGGTTTTTTTTCACCTCTGACAAAATTGCATTAAATAGAGCTAAGAAAAAACACAGCCTCCCTTTTTCTTCTGTTAAAGTCAGTCCCAAGGAAGATATCCCTTCCAGTAGTATTCCAGGATACCATCACGGTTACCGGCTGCCTAAAAAATCTTTTCCCATTCCTGTTACTGGACTGTTGTTGACTGTTAGCTATTTGAATTAAGGGAAAAATAAAATTAAAATTTATTTTCCACCAATTGGTGCCATTGGACAAGGTCTCTTCGGAAGCATGGAGCTGGTGTGGATAACAACAGTGGTGGGTTTGTGGCCACAGCAGGACTTGTGATAGAATCACATTTTCTTGTTGTCATGGATTCAGATACTAATCTACATACATTTTTACATACTATATGAGGGATGCTGATTTACAAAGTATCTTTGAGCAGAAACATAAACTATTCTATTTGTCTGCCTTTATAAAGTTGCAGTGTTTTAATTATCGGTGTGCTTTGGGGGGAAACCTTAGCATAAAGTGTTTAAAAACCTCTGAAAGTTTCTAACACTGTAGGTACCTCAGAGATCAGCAAACTTGGGCTGCTTTGTTAGTAGGTGTAAACAGAAGGCAGGTAGAAACAGAAAGGCAGTTCTGTGAGCAATTTACATATGCAAACTTCATTCAGACATCCCTGTCGGAGTAATATGTCTGGCTCCTCGTTTCTGGTTCTGCAGCCAGCAGTTCCAAATAAGTATTCTGGCAAGGCATAGCTGTGTCTGTGTTGGTCATGGACCTGCAGCATCTTACAGCCAGATTTAATTATGGTCTATAATCTTTGTCAGGGCTTTGCTCAGCTGAGGAAGAAGTTCATTTTTTGAACTCTTCTTCCAGCTATGGGAGAAGTAGCTTTAGTAAAGGCAGACTGAGGAGGATACAGGTGGGGTGGAAAACAAATGCTGCATGTTGCTCTGTGTTATTTCTTACTCTCATGAACATGTACTTAGGAGAGGGTGTGTGGGTGTGTGTATTCATGCACATGTGCAGAAGAGAACTTAGAAAGCATTAACTGACAAAGTAATTTGCTAAAGCTAAAGTAATTTACAACTGATCTTTTGCAATGCCCTATATTTCTTGTATTATATATTGTATAGCTTTCCATTTTGTAACACCTTTTTCAATTTGATAATGCTATATATTGCATGTGATCCTATTTTAGAGAGGCCAGATGATTACTGAAGGTCCCTTCTAGGTGTGTATTTTATAACTTTACAGAGCATAAATGTCTGCAGACTTCAGAATTGTGTTATAGTCTCAGTTGTGGCATATACAGTCAATTGTATTTATGATTCTTGCTGAATAAGAGAGTTCTTTGACAAACATGTCCTCTTTAATAATTTTTTTCCCTTTTCTGTACAGTACTGGCTGGTGGGGAATACTGTGTAGACTTTATCATAAGTAATGAATGAATTCTAATGAATTCAAAACAGAGCAAAGAATCTCAAGTCAGGATCCTTGCACAACTAAACCTGAAAAGGAGAAAAAAAGTGTAAGAAAATGGACACCTTTCCTAATGACAGGGAGGAGGGTATGGTAACATGGTAATCAGATTTAGCATAATGTAAGTCTTTTGTATGCTTTTTTATAAGCACTGGCATAACTTGTCAAAAGAGCACTAATGTAAAATAAACTTGGCTCTGAATGTACTGGGAGGGGTAGAAGCATAACCAGCATGTTACACAACTAAGATGTTCCAGATAAAGCTATTGCAAATAGTTATTAACTACTTTCAAGTGATATTAATGTATGTGACACTTGTTTCAAATGTGGTGGCTTAATAAAAAATGTTTTAACTGACGGTTGTAGAAACTTGGTGGTGTTTGTGGTTTGTGGATTAATTTCATAAAATCAAACAAGTAAGCCATTCTTCTCTTAATGTGAATTTCAGTATCCATAAGGGGTCAGGTTAATAAAATGAAGTTGAAGACCTTGTGTCCAGGAGGCAGCAACTTCATTTCCAGTCAAATAAGTTCAGTATATGCTGCAAAACATGTCCGTGCACTTTCATTGAAGTGCCAGGCATAGAATGCTCTTTTCTAAGCCAAAACCTCCTAAGTGCATCACAGCTTAAGGGCAGACTCTAAACTCTAAATTTTAAATACACAATCATCTACAGGAGGTCTCACAAGTGGGAAGTCTGTTCTTTGTCTGTTCAAGTGCCTTTCCTAAACACTGAAGAAATAGTAAATAGTAAAAAATAGTAAAAAAAGATGATGTAGTCTCCTGCCATTTTAGTGGGAGGCTGCACTTTCTCCCAAAATTAGAAACCTTCCCACTTCTAACCTCAGTTTATGCATGATTCATGTTATAGCTCTGTCCAAGTGGTGTTTTTAAAGAGAGCAAATTAGTCAGTCAATACTGTCTTACACCAGCCTGTGGCTTCTGATTTCCAGAAAGACAGGTTCATAATTCCCTGATCATTTTTTTAATCTGTCCTCTTCCTTAAATGTCTTAATTTTAAAATTCATTTACTATCCTAGATTCTGGTGCCTTGCACGTGCTTCTTTTTGGGTTTTGGTTCCACGTCTCCCCTTTTTTAATTGCTTCTGATTTTAAATAAACAAATAGGAAAAATATTTTGGGTCCTTATAGATTTTCCTAGATGCTCTCAATATAATTGCAGGGTTCCTATAATGCCCTTCTTCTGACAGGAAGAAAATCTGTACTCCTGTTTACCTACCAGTTTATATTAAGCTGCAGCCTAGATTTGTGTTCAGTAAAATCACCTGAATATCTCCAGTGAGCTTCAGGCTACAGGGTTGCTCCTTCCAACCTAGCTTGTGAGAAGAGAGAGCAGTTCAGCACACTTGGCCCTTGTCTCAGGAGAAGTTATGAGCAATCAAAAATGTGCATGACTGAGTGCTAGGGAAGACTAATTGACCTGAATGGGATGATTAATGCTTAAATCTCATGGATATGGGAAACAGCTGCCACACCCCACTGGGATTTTGTATTTTTAGTTGACGTAACAAATGACTAATTTTTTACACAATTCATTGACAAGATAGAAGTCTAAAAGATTATTCACCTGACCTTTACAAGCCCTGAATACAAGGGCTTTTGGACGTAGAATACATACATAAATCAAAGGAGTGTAGTAACAGATCGTTTGGGAGGGGGGAGGATTGTTATGGTGATAAGCACTGCAGAAACAAAAACAACCGCGTGCTAGGAGAAAATGCACACACACACATAAAGGGAGTTGCTGAGATCACTGAGCACTTACAAACTAATGATGAACCAAGCATACATATCTCTGGAAACCAAAATGCTTCAGGAGATGCACAACATTTGAGAGCTGGGGTACTGGTCCCACAGCTCAGAGCAGCGGGGGTTACTGGCAGTATCAAACAGCACCCTGAAAAAAACAGGTTAATCTGTGCCACTAAGTGAAGTTGCACAGGTTTTTAAAGGGACTTGGGAGATGATATTTACAACCAGAATAAAGTTTAATCAAATCTGAAGGATGCATTTGTCAAAAATAGGGATGCTGAGTTTCTAAATTTGATTCCTTTTACAGGGGTCGGTACAGTAGTGAAATCCATCTGCAGTGGGTTCACAGAACCTAGTAAATGCCAGTGTTACTGCACAGGTGCAGCAGTTTATATGTGTAGCTCCCACTTCCTGCATGTGTGTTGTATATTTATGAGGTAATTCCATGATGCAGGTCTGCCCTGGTACAGTAAGCAGCCTTTTGTCTGGCATTTCCTGGTGTTCCAAGGTGTGGGCAAACCTGCACCAGCTATGAAGTTTGACATCCATAAATTCCAAGCAAAAATCCAATGCCCTCAAATTTTGCCTATGTAAAATTACATTTAAATTACTTGAGAATTGTTGAAATAATCCAAAGAATCTTTTCATTAGGATATTTAAATAAATTTAATAAGGCTGTGTTTGTAATAAAGACTGTAGAACACATACAGACATGCCTGGAGCTTTATAATATAAATACTACAGCTATAAACAAGGTAAATAAGATTTTGTGATAAGAACTATGCATTGTATAATATAATTAATAAATAGAAATGAATTATATTCCTCATGGGTTCATCTTTGCAGGGTTGAATAACACAAGAAGAGTTGGTATGGCTGCTGCTTTTTTTTATTCATGGGAACAGGGACAACACATGCTATTTTTCACAGAGTTCTTTGTGAACATGGAATATTTTATAAGCATTAAAGTTTGCTGAGACTCAAGATGCTACATTGGAAATCAGTGTTCACTGATTTTGAGAGGCCTCAAAAAGGTTTGGAGCGAGCACTCAGACGAAACCGAACATAAAAGCCAGGCAAGTCCTGTCCTACAGTGTGCTGCCCTGGGAAATCATCACGGATTGAAGTAGGCTGGTTTGATGGTCACAGTCCTGAATATGCATGGAGGCACATGACTGGGGCAGGAGCTGACCTGTGGCCATTGCAGTCCCTTTTCAGGAGATAGCCTATATTTAAGCTCTCTTTGTGTTAGCAATGCCTTACAACAGGAAATAAGCAGAACTTATAATGAAAAAAAAATAGGTGAATTGTTTGACATGAAAATTAACTTCTGACTTGAAACAGAAAGACAAAACAACTTGCAAAACAAAACTTGGGAAAATCATAATTGGCATTTGGTAATAAGTTTAAAATGTTGCTAGGAGACTTCTGTTTTAATTTTAACCCTCTTGTCAAATCAATTCACATCAAACATTTAAAATTGAAGACATGTAACACGTTAGTTTCAGCAAAATCATTCTTTTGGCTGAAGAATCTCAAAATGAAAATTCTTGGCTGAAACCCCTTAAGACATGCTTAGTGTGCATGTCATATCTGTAAATCTCAGAGTGTTTAAACAAGCAGCTATTCCCAACTGACCCATAGGGCAGAGCAGATAAAAGCCATTTCTTTGACAGAGAACTGTAAGTAGCAAGTCTATGGCACATGGGAATTACCTAAGTGAAGCTGATTTTATTCCTCTCCTAAGGCAACTGAGCTTTATGCTTTACAAGGAGTTACTGTTATGATCCTCTACAGCAGGACAAGTATGTAGCTGGCTTATCAATGCCACAGAGAAGTTCTGGAGCCCAAACCAAGTAGCTTTAGTAAAATTGTCCCATATGTAGAACAGGACTGTGCTGTACCCCCTCATTGCTTACCCATGTGTTCATAAAACCCCCGTACACAACATGCTATGATTCTTTCATTCTATGATTCTGCATGCTCACTGGAGAGCTTGTGCTCCTGACAGCCACTCAAGGAAAATACAGACACTCACAATGGTTACAAGTGTCCAGAAGCTATCTCAGCTCCTAACAGAGTAGTTGATTTATGGGACACCCTTGATTTCAGCCTTTTGCCTCAGGAAGGGGGAGTTGACTGAACTGATTAAGCTTCTACAGAGCCTCTGTACGAAATACCTAGGGATCAAACCTTGATTCGATATAGAGCTTATCATTTCCTTAAGCAAAAACTAGCTGACAATTAAATCCATGCTCAGGCACACACAGTCTTCCCTAATCTTATGTTTTCCTTATTTGTGTTTTCCCAATACAGTCTTGAATTTCTCACATAAATGACTATCCTGCATGCTGCCCCATGTTTGCATCTCAGGTGTTAAAACTTATTGGTTTGTACACGTAGCCCTGCTAAGGAGAGGAAGAAAGCCCTTTTAAGCCTAAACCTTTATCCTGTCAAGGCAAGCCTGCGTTACTGACAAGAGCCAGACAGTGCTGCATGTGGGGCAGGCTTCAAAGACCCTGCAGCAATCTGGTCCTGGATGACTCTTGCTAAAAATCTTAACAAAACCCTGTGGGAATTTTCCTCTCAGCTCAGCAGTCAGTGAACAGAGGAAGTATCCAACATCTGCAGACCTTTCCTGTGCTGAGTGAGACACAGAGAGGAAAGGTTTCCCAAATGCACAGTGGCAGGACTGAGCACCCACCATTCCCCAGGCCATTGTAAGTGTCATGGAGAAGTCACAGTGCCTGGCCACCACTGGAAAGCTCCTCAGAAATCGTTGATGTGGGCAAAACTACAAGATCTCTCAACTGTGTGCATTTTTGTACAGGGTATTTTTATTTTGCAAAGGAGTGAAGTCAGGTCTTGTTCAGAGTGTATTTCTACAGGATGATTTCTACAATGATGCCTAAAGGTCTTTTTCTACATGTGCTTGCTATGGATGAAACATTAGTCACATGGAGAACACCAGTGCCTTACTGGCCAGGGAATGCAGGGTACAGGGAGTGACAACAAGGTACAATTTGTCTGGCTGAGTTGCATCACTGTTTGGGCTGTGTTTGTAACAAGAACTGCAGTGTAACTCTTTCCAGAGGGAAACAGTAGATTGGCATTACCAGCAAAAGAAAAGGACTTATAAATAGTTGTAAATAGATTAATAAAGATAGTAGTAATAATTACGAGATTTATGCTCAGTGTGACTTTAGATGTAAGGGTGGCACACAAGAGAACAGATCATAAAACAATCTTAGCAAAGCTTTTAAAATCCAAACTGTGGGGACTTCTTATTCATAAGCAGTGTAAATATCAGAGAATGGAAATGTGCTTGCTCCTAAAATCATGAACATGCACCACAGCCAGTCAGCTTAAGCCAATACAGTCATTTATACAGCTTAGCTGACCAGTCAGAGACTAAAGGTGAATGGAAATACACTGCCAGTGATTTGTTAGCTTCTTCTTCCACTAAGAAAACACTTTGTGTCTTGGCTGAAAAAGGCATATTTTTATTTCTAACTCTAATGCTGTAGAGTTAGAAATAAATGGTTTGTTTTTTTTCAGTATCCTCTTGCTTACTTGGTTACCTCAAGGAATAATGAAGATTTATTAGCAGTATTTTTTAGGTCTAGAAAGTGCACCACAAGCTAACAGCTGTAACATTGATAATATATCTTCATTTCCGATACATGATGCTGGTGTTAGCCAGGAGGGTCTATCCACAGATACTGGAGAAGGAGAACAAGCATTTGCTTTCATGTAAACAGCTAGCTTACATATTGTAAAAGACTAAGCATGGTGAAGGTAAGTCATCAATTCACCTAAAGTTTCCAATAATTTTTCCCTGTTTGCCATAGGAGTATCAGTGAAGACTGCTTGTAATTCTCAGTTACTTAAGGATGACAAAGGTGGGCAAGACACAGGAACATTCATGGTGACTGAACACTACTCCCATTCTTTCACAACATGATAATGTTCTCTGTGGTATCACCTTGCAAATGCTAACATTTGTGACAGCGTTCATCCACAGGTGAGCTGTGATAGAAAATGAGGACAAATCCTTCTGTAAGTGCCTACCTGAAACATAGCTGAGCATTCTAAATTCAGAAAGGACTATTTTAGTCCTCAACAGACATTGGTTCTCAAATGCATGACAGTACCTGTCTTCCTACTAGATTTCAGGTACAAAATCACTTTAATTTGATTTGCCTGTATCCTTATAAAGCTGTAATTTTGTGAAAGGTTGAAACTTGGAAAGAGACTAGATACAGACAGCTGAGTGAAGGCTCGTCTACATGCTACTGCCACATTCATGAGTATTTCTGAAGCTATCTTTTAAAAACCATTTAATATCCAAGTCTGTTCTCTCAAACTTTTGGATTCTGTTCTGTCCACTTCTACCTCAGCTGTAGCAACAGAAAGAACATGCATATACGGACTCGGACAACTTGCAGGTAACAGCATAGCATACTAAGGTTGGGCTTCAAATGATATTAGCTTTAATGTAAATATTTCTTCAAATCATGCATAAAAATGCTATATTGCAGTGTTATAGAAGAGGTACATGATATTTGAAACATTAGGTAAATGATAACTGAATTTGTGGATCGCACAAATGTGGACTACAATAGAAGATACATTCTACTCTAAGGAAATGGTTGTTCCATAAAGTTTACTTTAAAAAACAAAAGTGAGATTGTCCCTTATTTCCAACTCAAAACAGCAGGTGAGGCACCTTCATAGTTGGCTGTAGCTTTCAGCAACATTCCAATTCCATGGCCAAAACAATAAAAATGTCTCCTGCTCTCACAGAGGCCTGATGGACCTCTCACAGCCACAGGGATATTGGACTGTCTGTGCCACAGGGCAGCTGCTGGCAGGAGGCTTCAGCTGGCCAGAATGAGAGATAAATCAGCCACACCACTGCTAATCTACCAGCAGGCAAATGAGGTATCTGATGAGAGATAAGGCATGTGTCAAATTAGCTTCTTCAAATTGAACTCTTCATGGAGTTACTAGTTCTTCATTGTGCTGCAGCTCACTGCTGTGGATGTTCCAGTCTGGTTCTCTGCAAGCTCAATGCCTCTTCAAGCACAGTGTAAATTATTAATTTCTTTTATTTAGATCATTATTGATTTATGAATATTAATTCAGAAAAATGCTGTGGAGTTTGCAGTTCACCAACTGTTCATAGCTGTCACATTGAACCATGAGAGCTGCAATACAATAAGAAATTTCTTTGAGTAAATGAGGTCAGTACTTGGATGCAGTCCCACCACAGGAGCAAAGGATATTTTGCATCCTCTGGGCTTAACTGTGTTTCACACAAACTAACTTTGATCAAGGGCTGCAGCTGCTTCCAGATGTAATATTGGGCCCTACCAAAATACTAGGTTGTAGCACATGTTAGTTCAAAGGGAGAGTGCAGGGAACACAGCAATATCGCTTCTAAGCCGACAGACAGAAAACTCTGCCCTGCACTCAGCTGGGCGTCCTCCCAGGGCATAGACAGCTGATGGCTCATCTCTGCCTTGCACTCTTAGCAGGCACAGACAGGCTCTGACAGGCCCCAAGCAGTGCATGTACAGCCAGATCCACACTCAGGGAGTGTCAGTGAAGCTCAGGCAAATCAGAACTCGGGTTTGTTCTCCCAGGAAGGCTCTATCCAGATCACACGATTTTTTTTTTTTTTACCTCTGTACCCATGCTCCAGAAAGGGAAGAGCAGACAGTGACATTCTTTATTGTCTTAGCTTTATAACAGCTATGGGAATTTCTTTAATTGCAAAAAATAGGGTATGATTTTATTTTTAAATTGAGTCCTAGAAAGGCAGCTTTCAGCCTCCAGGTGGCAAGTTTCAGAAGCATTTGCCATGCAAATAGTTCCTTCTCATCTCTGCTTTCTCCTGCCATAAGGCAAATCCCTTAGAAGACAGAAAGGTGTAAGCACAGCTGCTGGTGGGGATGTCACGAAGGAAAGTATTAAATGCTGAGAGTAAACATCTCCTGATTTGTTACCTAGTCAGCAGAGCAGAGAAGATCTCACAGATAAAACCCAGCCTCGAAGCTTCTCCCCAGCTCAACTGGTTATTGCTCAGCGGCAGCTCTTACTCATCCAAACCTAGGTGGAGCTTCTTCCCTCCCTCCCTCCCTCCCTCCCTCCCTCTCTGCGGTGTCTGTCCTGGCTGAAGAGCTTTTCTCCAGCATCTGCACACACGCTGGTAGCACCGGCACCGCCTTTGCAGGAGCTCTGCAGAGGCACCATTGCTGTGCACCACTGAGCCTGTGGCAGAGAGGGCCTTGTCCCGCCAGCCTCCCGCCCTGAGCCATGGTGAAGTACGGCCTCGACTACACGCGCTGCAGATGGATCCTACCCCTGCTCCTGGGCATAGGAGTCATCTTCGGTATCATCGCGCTGGCGGGCAGGGGCTGGCTGGAGTCGCAGACCCTGCCCTACGTGCAGCAAGCGTCGCTGTGGCAGAACTGCAGGAGGGCCAGCCAGGGCGGGGAGTGGAGCTGCGAGTCCCTCATGGGCTACGGTAAGCACCTGTGGGGCTGGTGGGGAGCACAGGGCCACGTCCCCCAGGTCACCTTCCCGCAGGTCTCACACCAGTGTCACCCAATACTGGTGTTCATGTATGAAGCCACTGGCAATAGGGACTGCCACTAAATACACCAAGGTTTTTGACTAACCGGGTGAAGAAATAAAATGCCCTCACACCCCCGTGCAGTAAAGAACCTAGAGGATTACGTAATACGTAAAACCCACACGTGATATTGCACCGGTGCAGAAAATAGTCCGGCATTTTCTTCCTCTCTCACAAGAACTGGTAACCTCTTCTCACTAATCACCACTTTTCAGAACGTAACGGCTACCGGTGATCAAACATCCAGACGAGTTGTGTGGGCAGGCCTGGCGTGAGTGTAACAGGTCTGAGTGCCAGAAAAAGGGAGGTAAAAAATGTAAGATGGTAGCAAGATATTCCCAGGGAGTGTCAGGCTACAGAATGCTGCCCTGAAATTGCTCTGGTAGGTGGGTCGTGTGAAAGAGTCTCCTTGTGATTATGAAAGAAAGCGTTAAAAGATGAAAGGATTTCTTGTTTGTACTAAGTTTTGGTGAAGAAGCTGTTAAACATGTTGACCATGGGTGCAATCTTCAGGTTGAAAAGATGTAAACCACAAGTGTTGGAGAAGAGCCCAAGAGAAGGGTCACTCTGGATGCGCTCTGTTTCTTTCTTATTTTTCCTTTTGTTTTTCTTTCTGTATATTTGCTATTGGCCAAGGGTTGAAACAAGTAATTGTTAATGAAGGGCTGTTAGCCTGAGCTGGAAAGAAAGTTCAAGAATTCTTACAATTTATGCTCATTCAAATTACAAGGAAGAACCTTTTCTCTAGGGCTCAGAATCTCAGCTTTTCTTGTTAAAAATAAGAGTAAAAGTACTTGCTGAAGCAATCTCAGGGATCATTTATTACAGTGTTTCAAAATTGTTCCTGAAGGTTTATTGTATGTCATGAAACTCTACCTTCTATGTACAAAATTCAGGTGTAATGAGTTAATTGCAGCAGGCCTCTGGGAGTGTAGGGCTCCAGGCATGACCAGCTCCACCAAGCATCACCATCCAGTCCTGCTCTCAGGGCTCCAGCATCAGCTCAGTGGCTGTATGTAAGTAATGCCAGCAAATTTGCCTCTGTTACATGGCACTTGAGAAAAGAACACAATGCTTAGTAGAGGACTTCTCAGTCCTGAGTTTCCTCCTAAGATTCCTGAAAAGCAAGCCTTCCTCTTGATCTCCAGGTTAGGCCCTGGAGAATGCTATGAATGCCAGCTTTAACTGGATGAACCCGAGATGTTTCACCTTGTTTCTCTTGATAATACAAGAGAAATTTCTCCTTACTTCCAGGATCTAGATAGGTATTTGGCATTTCACTTCCTTGCCTATCCTGCCTCTGACAGCTTTAAATTCTGCAGCTGTATGCACAGTTTCCCTGGAAACTGGACAGCATCTACAGACAAACCAGGGAGTTCATCCTCTGTGTGGACTGGCCTGCAACATCTGGGGTTACCTGAATCACATCCACAGTAGGTCCAGCACTTTTAGCACAAACATTGTGGACTTGCTAAACACATGCAAAACATTATCCAGCAGGTACATTGGAAAGTCCACTGACGCTTCTGAAATCATTAGAAATGCTGTTTGTGAGCTGCATGACTGCATTATGCCCTCAAGAGGCATGCATTTATCACTTGAACTCTTCAAGGTGATTAAATACGCAGGAAGCTTAGGGAAATTCTCAGAATCCTCCTGGATAAAATTTCCTGGATATGTCTGGTACAATGGAGTCACCTAGCCAGTGGGAGAATATGTGAAGTCTGTATGTAAACAGGGTATGCAAAGGCCAGGTAAGAGTGGGTTATGCTGCCAGGCTTCTGCCTTTGCCAGATTATGCCATTAAAATGCAGACCTTGCCCTTCATAGGGGTGAGTTACCTCTGACCCAGGAGAGGACTGTTAAGGTTGCAAACTCATGTCACTGTCCGGATCTTTTCCAGACCTTTCCCTCAGACCCCTTCTCTCCAGAGGTGGGATGTGCTCAGACACAATCCTGTTCTCCATTTTTCCTCTCTCAGTGATTCAGGGTTGAGATTTTTCTTTTGTGACTCGCACCTTTTCTCATGCAGGGCAGAGGTGGCTGATGCTGGTCTTGGATTCCACCCAAAAGAACGGGCTATGAGAGTATCTCACGTGCAACCAGGTCTTGTGTTGTACCTGCCTTAGTGATGAAATAGAGGATTTTAGTAGTTCTGGGATTACATTTCTCTACTGTGTATCAGAAAGATCATGGAGAACAAGCATTCAACATCATGTTCTGTGGGACTTATAACTTTGTGCCAAGCTAAACACAGTGCTGGTTAAACAAAGTGTAATTAATTACAGGCCTTCCTGAGCACAAAGATGTGATGTAAAGGTAAAGGACAGGAATGTTTTCCAGTGCTCCTGAGATGACATCTCTTTCCCCAGCTCTGTTCCACCATGTCCATCTTGTTTCCTCTGACCTTTACTCTCAGCTTCCCTGCCTAATCTGCCACTGGCTAGGTAGGTTCTGAAATTTGGCCCTCCTGCAGGGGTGGTTTCACTGATAAACATGATATGTATGTGTACCCCGGTAGCTGCCAGCAAATATTGTCAACATGATTTGGACAGTGTAGTTATCTTAATCCACTACAGTCATCTTCATCCTATCATAATTAGATATAATTGCAACATCCTTGCAAGTTGTTAATTATAATGTGCAAATTCAAATCAAATTCTGCACGTGCAATGTTTATAATTCCCCTTGAATCTCAGCTGTTTGGCTTAAGATATGTTTATACAGTTGGAAGGCAAAAAACCACAACGTCATTGAGGTTGATTATATTGGAAGGGAAGAAGGTTGAAAATTTCATTGGCTGCATCAGTGGAGTTTGGAGGCTTTGATTTTTTTCCTTTTCTTTGTAAAGGCAGTGGAGTAACTCCACTGGTGTGCTTATCTTCTGTGAAAGCATCTGTTCACTCGAGATCTTTTGCAGAGTTTTTGAGCTCTGTGAAAAGTGAGAATATGAAGAGTTTATACTCTGTTACCTTCTCCAAGACTTCAGATTATCCACTTGAAACATATGACACTCATGCAAACTTTATCTTTAGACTGTTGCTTTTCAAGCATATTTAGTTCAAACAAATAGAACTTTCTAGGAAAAAATATCCAGTGCATTAGGATGCACTCAAAATGCATAGAATTTAGGATGAGGGACTGAGAGAGATTCATTGCTCTTGCTCTTAATTGTTCTTGCACTTGAAAAAACAAAGGGCTCAATCTTAAGACATGCTTGAGCATATACAAAGAGAGATTAAGGCTTTTTGGATAGATAACGAGCAATATGGAATGTACCTCTGTGGGACACAGCTGAGCTTACAAAGAAAATGCCCAGGTTAAACCCCATCATGATGCTGGCACAGCACTCTTTTGTTTTTCTTGTTCTTTGCCTATATTACCTGTCTTGAACGTGTGTCTTGCAGACCTGTGACACTTCTTCAGTATGTAATTTATTCCACTGCAGGCTTTGAGGATGTTTGAACATGTGTAGGTAAATATGTAATAAATCTAAGTAATGTAGGGGGAAATAACTGATTCTATTAGTCTGAATGTGATGCACAAAGGGTGAAAAACTTGTGACTACACTTGTCCCTCCTTATCTTCCACCCAGCCTTGCAGTTCTTCCATTTGCAGATGTTGCTATCAAAACAACTGAAATTTTTAAGCCCTAAGTGTGTGTTGAAGAGATCATCTAATGTGCATAGTGCAAACAGAGATCTTGGGGAAAAAAATCAGGAAAAGGCATTTCCATATGGCAAGGGGAATCCACATCTTCAATTATTTTCACATCATAATATTCTATTATAGCATTTTCCTGGGATGCATGGAGGGGTTTGTGGTTGTGGAGAGTAGTAGAGGGATGAATGATTTTGCCATTTGGAAAGAGCACCTTTGTGCAGCTTGTCTTCCAGGCAAATAATGGGCAACTATGTTCTAGGTATCCAGTCTTATTTTGGTCTGTGAATATGAATGCAACATTACAAGATAAGAAGGCTAGTATAGTATGATTATAATGAACAAAAACAACTTCAAATGTGACAGCAGATAAGTAAGACTACAGGCTAAGTGAAAGAAGGAAATGTTGCAAAGGTAATATCCTTTTGAGAAAGGATATATTCTGCATCCCCACTGATGAACAGATTTTTTTCCCTGTTTTGCCTGTACCAGGGGTTTGTTTCTGGGGAATCTTTTGCTACAGTGAGGCACCATTTATTATCCTGGAGGAAGAACACAATGGAAATCACTTACTAAAAATCCCCAAGTAAATATACAACAGCAAGGTTACATGGTGTGCTTGGGATCAGTTTCCAAAGTCTCTCTCTTGGTACTACACCCGCCACTGGCCTTGCACTGCTGACCACACAGCTTTCCCTCTGGAAAACCACCCTCTCCATCAGAGCAGTGACTCATCACATCTGGGGCACAGATCAGGCACCAAGTTTTGTCAGTGCCACACTACCTATGTAAAACTGTTTTTCCTTCCCCCACATTCCCATCCCATCTGACAGCCAGCACCTAATCCCAGCATGGGGAAACCCTTACTTGCCCCAAGATAAAGCAAGCACCCTGAGCAGAGTGACACAGGGATGTTTTCAGAGTTTCAGGATGGGATACAGCAGATGAAGGGCAAACAAGATATCCTAGTGGCTCTCTGGCATCTGAGGGTGCCTGTACATCAAAATAAAAATGAAGTAAACAAGTAACTGCTTTTGAAGTAGGGATCAGCTTTAGTCACTGGCCCTTTATTGCAGATTTTTACTGAAGACAAGGTTCTTCAATTAACAGCTTTCAGAATTTGGTAAAATCCAAGCAGATTTGCAAAAGTGTCTTTGCAGCTGGGAAAGAGGCTGGGGAGGTTTCTGACCAGTTCAAGGGAGCCTGTGGGAGAGCCCAGGATGGAGCCCAGCTCTGCTCTGTGCATGGCCTGGATTAAAGGGCAAACCTTGACTCCTTTGACACAGGGGGAACTGAAAACTGAAGGCTGCTGCTGTTCCTGCTGTATTGTAGCATAAAATGGTTATATTTATGTAAAGTGATTGTCTACAGTTTTAATGACAGTGTGTAGAGAAGCATACCATTTCCTAAGACATCATTCTCCTTAAAGTGTAATGTTACCTGGGACTAACCAGTGAGAAATGAGATTACAAGATTAGTTACCGAATAATGTAGAATATTCAATAATTATTCAAAGCTTAGAATGAGAAAATATACAGTCTCAAATGTATTGCTAATGAAAATGTCACAACAGTGTTTGTAAGGAATGATGCAAGAAGGAAAGAAAAAAATTGATTTTTGCCCAGCTTGTGGGAGACACTCCATTGTTTCTAATCAGGTATAAGAGAAGGAAATTAAGGCCAGAGTATCCAATTACCATGGCAATTTTTGCTCCTTATCTGCAATTGCTAGTGTCCTTTCCCTTGTAGTTTTAGAGTTTGTACTTCATAATTTCAGTGGCAGACTCACTTAATCAGATTCTTTTCTAAATAATAGTAATGCTCCTGAGCAATTAACTCTCCAGAGAGCAATTGTACATGTAATCCCACTGTTTATTATCCAGCCTTCCCTTAATAATTACGGTTAGATTATGTGGAAAATTAGCAGTCATGTGGAACATTCTCATCTGCCTGTCAGAAGAAACTGCTGGTGCTGAGGATTTTGAGAAGATCCTCAACACTTTGCATTTTCAGGCCCTGAAGACTGGAGAGAGGATTCCATTCACTTACACAGGAGGTGTCTCTGCTGACAATGTGTGGAAACTTGTGGCCAAACTCTCAGTCCTCTTCCCCTCATCTATTCCTGTCATTTATTGAGGTAATCTGATACAGCAGAGGTAATAACATCTCCATAGTCTGAACAGTGATACGGGCTGCAAGATGCATTTCAAATTCCAATGCAGGTTTCAACATTACTGAAGTGGGAAGGTGTTATGCAACAAAAGAAACAAAACTCTCAGAACATTCTTTCACATTTCTGTATCACTTCTGACTGGCAGCTTGGGCCCTTCTGAGACACCTCAAACACACTGACTCAGTGAGCTTTGTAATGCCATGTTTCTTCTTCGTCAAGTACCATTACAAAATAACTCATTGCTCAAAAGTTCCCAGGAACTCAAAGTAGCTTGTGGAGTGCTGACACTAGCCTGTGTTCCAGAGCTATCTGGCTTCCTTCTATTGGTACTAAAGAACACTTCAGTCCTGCTGAATTACTAATCTGAAACTGAATACATCTAATGTCACCTACTGTGATGACATATGCACGCGGTGCCCAAATCAGACCCTCTAAAAAATAGGAAGACTCTGTGCAGTTAATTTAACTACCTCATCAGCAGTAAACAGCAAGGACAAAGATTTTCAGGATGCATTGTAAAAGCTGTTTCATTAACAGGAAGAGTAAAAAAATTCAATATATTTTTATGAGCACAAAGCATGACTTCTGCTTACATGCTGGGGGTTTTATTTTGCAAATAGTAAAATTTTGCTTCCACCAGAAAATCTGATCCAGGTTCACAGCTGCTGTCTGTAAGTGGGAAATTCCCTAGTGCAAAAGGTGATTTTCATCAAGGTTTCAGAACAAAGTTTGCTCACAGCATGAAAACTGCAGATCAAGAGTGACAACAATTCTTGGCGCATATGGAAATAAAATGTAGATTCAGTGTTCATTAGTCCCAAATTACTCTGGGAATATAAAACTTCAAAAGAACTTTTTTTGAAAAGGTTCCACTCTACTGTTTTGATTAAAAGTCCTAGTTCTTAGCCTGTGTTATCATGGAAATCAATGCTGTGTCATTCACATTAAATATTTCAACCCACTCAGGGGTTAATTAGGGAGCAGGTACATCTTGCTGTTCTCATTACCTGAGCTTATGTAAATGAACCGATTAATCAATATCTTACCTGTTTTATTTACCTGACCCTTCCAAACCTCATGTACACATCCAAGCAATCCTGCTTTAATTTAAAATAAATAGGAAAAAATACAAGAAAATACAAGAAAAAATATTATAGCATTTAGGTGTATGAGGCTGAGCTTTAATCCTGAGATTTTCTCAGTGTGTGCAACTGCTTCTGAAGATAATGTGAGATAGGGGTACTCCCTGACTCTCTCATGAGCAAACCCTTAATTCTGAGGCACTGTGTGTGCATTATATTTAATAGCTAACTTACTCCCTTGGTGCTCCCTTTGATGATGGCTCTACACCTTCTACCCCTTCTGCCTTCCCAGCACTAAGCATCAGGGAGCAGCCCTCATTAACACAAAATTTGCAGAAGCCAGCTTCTAAGTCAAGCTTGTACACGCCTGAGCTCATGATGAGATGAATTTGAACCACTCCCTCAAGATGTAACTGCTCCTCCCCTCAAATTCAAGTCAGAATAGCTTCTAAGTTTAATTGCTTGCCTCAGTAAGAAAGGAGGGTTGCAGATTGCATAAAGGTTTTGCCTGTGTTTGTTTGTGGGTGAAGTCAGTGGTGAGGAATTAATAGGTTTTTCCTTTAAAGGAGTTAAAGCCCGCCAAGCCACATTGAATTGTCATTTTAGCATGCAGCTATGGACAAAACACTGCTTTCTGCTAATATACATTGTGTTTTATTGATAGAAGAACTACTCATAAAGGTTATTTTCCTTAATGTTGTCATTTAAAACCATTATTATGGGGTAATTGTCCTAAAGTCCTAATCCTTTTTCGTTTATATGGGACCTGTTACTAATCATTGAGAAACTTTGGCAATGATATTATCCTGGTGTGAACCTAAATAGGTCATTGTCTGTTTCCATGGTTGTCTTTTAAATAGTGGCAAGCTAAAAGCTGGTTCTGGCTCACACAAAAATGATTTTTATGAGATAATACTCTGTTATTAAATGAGAAATCCATATTAAGAGCCAATGAATTGTAAAAAAGTAATGCTGGGGGGGAAAGAACAGATGCCAAAGAGGATGCCATTTAGAAAGACTAAAAATTCTGTATTCCACTGCAAAAGATATAAATTCACACACACAAAGAAAAAAAAGTCCAAAGAAAAACCTCCAGTATTGACTACCCATATGAAAGATATACAGAGAATGAAGTTCTTTTAAGAATGATCCAGATGCAATGAAGACAGAAACTCAGAAAACAGTACACGTCCAATCATACCTTTGATGTTATTTTCCTTGTTTTACTCTGTTCATAAATTATCCATGACTAGTATGTGATTTTTTTCTCATTTGTACAAACTTCCTATGAAATAATTTTCAGTCAATGGCTTTCAGTCTGCATATGCAATTTATTCATAAGAAGCTGCTTTGGATACTTTCTGATTTATCTTTGCTGTATACAAACACAGGCACACTGGTATTTCAATGCCAGCTCACGTGATCAGCAAACAATTGTGGAGATTATAGTGTGCATTTGTTTCTAGAAAGAGCACAGAAATGCCCTGTAGTTGGCATGTTACAGAGTCAGTATTTCCAGAAGACAGGATTTTGCATTGTGCAGTGTTGCACAGGTAACACAGGAAATCCAGAGTCCTGATGATAGTGGCATGCATGTACAGTGCAGTTTGTAACCCTTCAGGTGGTAGAGATGTGGGTTAATGGGTTTGATGGACCACCTTAAGAGTCATGCTAAGGGAACACGAGTTCTGCTGCAAACATGTGCACCTTCACCCACAAACTTTCTTGAGGAGAACAAACCAAATGGAAATTGGTAAAACCTGGCCAAAGCAGTTCCTTTTCAAAGTGACGCATGTGCTCTGCAGTGTTCACCACACCCTGACAAAGAACGCCAGGTTGAGAAACTCAAGTGAGTTCAGCTTTGTTTCCAAAATAATACTCTTTCCCTTTAATCACGGAGATGTTAAACAGGTTGAGCTCTGCAAACTCAGCCTAGAAACATTCTCATTAAATACAACACAGAGACGAATTGCTACCACTGCTGTTTTTAATTCTCCTAAGAAGTGCTTTGCAAGACTGCAGGTAGAACTGCGGGGTTTATGTTTCTTTCCCTTAGTGGTATGAAGAATAACAGAGCAAAATATTAGTCTGTTATGTTTTCTTTCACCCCTCCCTGGTTCTTGTGAATTAACACTACCCTTCCTCAAATTGCTGCACAATTCACTACAGTGTGAAAATGATCAGTCAGCAAGAACCTCTAGATGATTGTTGGTATCTTTGAGCTGGCAATAAATATTTGTTTTTCTTTCCAGTGCTAGTTGTGTTTAGCTTCAAGCCAAGAGGAAAATTTGGAGAAGTATATTCTTATTGATTGTACAATGAGCAGTACTTCTGAACTCTCCGGGGTTGCTTTTAGAAAATGTCACCCAAAGAGAGACTCAGCAGTTTATGAGACGTGGGGGTACCAGATCAAGAAAAACATGAAAATGTTATTGTGTTAATGTTTTCCCATGTTTTGAAACACATACACTAGGAACATGGGCATTTGTATTTGTTGTGAAGTAGAGGTCACATGCTATTTTCAAGACCCGTTATTGAAGGCACCATTTGGAGCATGAAAGATGGCAGGCTAAGGAAATACTAAGTTTCAAAGTGGTTCAAAGTTTTGGCTTAACTTACTGTTGAGCAAGAAAGTTTGTTTCTTTTTGTGTGAAGCACAGACAGTGTTTACACTTTCATAAACCATAAAATGTGTGAGGGAGTAAAATCAGGAAGGCAGGAAACTGGACATATTCTTAGGTCTGGATGTCCAATTAAGTCCATCAGCTTCCCTATGGCTGCAGCCAGATATAGGATAATCAGAATGCGTTTATATGGTGCAATACAAGAGGTAGTCATGCTGCCTCCAAACTGAGTTAGCTTTAATAGCAAAGTAATAAATCTGTGTTATTATTGAATTCTGCCTCAGCTAATTATGTAGCTCATAAGATATCATGAGCTCTATCCTGGCATAGAGGTCTCTTTCTGGTCTCTAAATTAGCTCAGGGGTCTTCCCACACAGCAGGTAGTCAGGCACTTATTTTCATTTTCCAGTGGTCACATATTACTGTATTCATTTTGGATAGCTCAGGCTCTCACAAATCATTGCTGATTGACATACAGAACATTGTTATCAGAGGCACTGTCCTTGCTCTGCTTGAGACAGTGTGAAAACAGGTGTTCTTCTTGTCTGTTGGGGATAGCAATGTCTTGTTTAAGACCAAATTGCTCAGAAAATTGCCAGTTAGAAGTTTTGAAGAGTGGCTGGTGTGTAGCTGACCACCAACCATTTCATAGCGTTCACTGGTGTTCTTTCAGCTGATGGAGTTACTGAAAAAGGGAGAAATGGGACAGGCACTAAAGCATTACAGGATGCTGCTGGTAGTCAAGGACACCTTCGTATAAACACTTTCCTCACAAGCACATTTTAACTCTTAAAGAGACAAAAGATCACCAGCATTTTTGGGACTGAGAAAACAGAATCTCAAAAACTGTTGAATATTTTACAAACTCAGTTTTATATCCTGTAACCTGCTCTCCCTGTGTTTCAATTTTTGATTTGGTAACAGGTGAACTAGGTCCTCTCAGCTTTTAACTGCTCTTGCATTACAGCCTAGAATACACTGAATTAGTGTTGCACCTGTGAGGATTCTTTGGCCTGGAGTTCACATTTTTAAGAAAAAGCTTTGCAAATAGAACAATTTATTTACATTTTTAGTCAATGTTAAAGAATAAAAAAAACCACCCCCACAACATTGGTAGATAAGAAAATATTTGGAACCAAATTAGCCACTTGCTTCTCAATGTTTTTTGACCAATTTAATTCTTCTACTTCTGATATTTTAAAGGAATTTTAAGTCTTAGTTCTATTAGTAAAGAATTAAGCTACTCTAGTACTCCTGGCTGGCACAACTTAAAATAAGCATCTCAAATACAGAAACAGCTGCAATTATTGCTGCACAAAGCCTTTGTTACTCTGGAAAGTTAAGATGTTTGCACACTGTTTACACTCCTGATAGCTGCTGCTTTTGTAAAGCATGGATGAATTCAGAATACTTTTCTTCAAAAAGAACTCTGTAGAGACTCACTCTTCCATATGGCTCCACTGTCTTGGAGCTGTGTATTTTTTTTTCTCTCTCTTTTGTAGAACCGAGAGCCATGAGATTGGCTGTTAGGGAATTGAGCAATGCCTCTGAATGGTGTAAGCATCCTGTAACAAGCATGTCTCTTCTTGCCACTGGGCAGTGCCCAGCGGGCTGGGCGTGTGCCCAGTCTGCTTCCACACAGTCACAGCATTTGGAACACTACTTCAGGAAAAACACCTGGGTGAGCCTGGAGGAGGAGGGAGGTGCTGGCATGGGCAAGGTGCCACTGCACATGTCTGCAGCCACCAGGCACAGCTCCCTGAGCTCCCAGCCCAGGCACTGCTCCCACCCCAGGGCTTGGTGCTCTACCATCGGCAGCTCTTGGGAGGCAAGGCTGAGCTTTGGCAGTGGGGGAGCTGGGACCCCCAGGACTCCTGGCGTCTCAGAACTTGCTGTGCTCTGAGTCTGCTCCTTTGCCTGGGAGTATCTAACCACAGGTAGTGGTGCACCTAAGAAAAAACATCACCTCTAGGTGATCTTGTCATTTCACCCTTTTGCCAGAAGTATTCAGAACTCTTGTATCCAAGAGCAGTGAGGTCACCATTGCTGAGAAACTTATGGCCAGGTGTCCCTTTTTGCTGTTTTAAAGGGGTAATAGAGAGACTGGGAATAGGAAGAACTTCAATAGGGTATATTGAGCAGTATAAGAAATTTCTCCTTTTGACTGTTTCTTCTAATGCTCTGCCTGAGGTGGTGTCCTTTCTCCTCTGCCTTCACACTGCGTACTCTGCCTCTAAGCTCCCTGTAAACTCATAGAGAGAATAGTTCAAGCTAAAACACAGGGCTAGAAAATGAGATGTAAGAACATCTTTGCTGTCCCTTTCAGTCTTCTCAGGCAGCTGCCTATTTATCAGGAAAACAATCCAGTTGAAAAGCCCTTTAAGCAAATAGAAACTATGTGGAATAAGAAAGAGAATGGACATGGCATCAAACTGAAGATAAAGTATGATAGCTACAATGGAGCAGGGATCATAAAGCAAGGGAGAATGCTGAAAAGCAAACAGAAGGGAAATTCATTTTGGTGGACCGAGGGGTAGAAAAGGATAGCTGGAAAATCCTCATCTGTTTTTCTTGCCTAATAGTAGTGGTGGTGTGGGCCCTGGGGAAAGACAGATTGAACACCAAGCTGTCACTCACTGGGGACAGGAGGGTTGCATTCACACTTACCTGACTCTGGTCAAGGGACAAGCAGGACACTTTGTGTTTTATTACGTCCATTGACAGCATATTGAACAGAATGCACTGCATCTAAGTTGAATTGTAATTATTGTCAGGGTTGTTTGGGCAGAGATAATATTTTGGCACTACTGTTTCATATATTTGGTTAGAAGCCAACACTTGACAAAGGCACAGTGGCTATTGCCTCTATGAAGGGAGGATGAAGTCTGTAGATGCCTAGCAGACTTTAACTGCTTACTCAGTTTAATACACAATTTAAAATGTGTCAAAGTGGCTTTTTTACATCCACAAGAAGAGACATTTTGATCTTTTTGAGCAATAGTTGCTTCTCAAGTCTTGAAATATGAAATAAATATTACTTTTCCAGTTGTTATGCCAATACAATATACTTTGCTTTAACATATTATAACATAAAATTTTATAATTTGAAAATGAAAGAATTAATGTCTGGAACAAGCTTTTTGAATTGAAGTGATTCTAAATTTGGACCAAAATCAGAGATCCAATTTCCCTACAAAACTGGTTCCAAATCCTTAGCTCCATCTAGGACACAGAGTTAAACTAAGGCTGAAAACCAGAAATCACTGAATTTTGACATTTGTGGGCTATTTCCATACCTTTAAGTTTGCCAGATCAGTAGTGCTTTTATAAACGCTTTGTTTCAAAGGAAGATTTTTATTAGTTCCAGGGACAGTTTAATTCTCCTTATCTGTGCAAAAGGAAGGTTATAGCATCTGCTGAGGCAATATTTGCTATTGAAGGACAATGTCCATTCTTAGACCTTTAAAGCCATTTCTGTCTTAATTCTTAATTGTTAAAACTGAACAGTAAGCTCATACCCAAGCCGCCATTTCATTCTGCATGAGAAGACAAAGCTGGGATTTTTATGCATTCTGCCCTTAGTGCATGATTTCTTGAGGAACTGAAATGTTCACCTTTAAGAGGAGAGAAAGCTCCCATGCTTTCTTTCTTGGGAGATGATCCTCTTTTCATAGGTTTTACAATTAACCTTTAATTACTAACCAGAGAAAACCAGCTTTTGTTTTTGTTTTGTTTTTGGTTTTGCTTTTGTTTTTGTTTTTGTTCCTTTCTAATGTATCTTCCTTCTGATTTCAGCCTGGGGAAGAGCCGCTGCTGCCACATACCTGGTTGGCTTTCTACTTCTAGTCATTTGTTTTGCACTGGCCATCATAGCATTTGCCATTGACACACTGCGGTTCAACTTCATTCGTGGGATCGGAGGCTTGCTTTTTGTGGCTGGTAAGGCAGCATATGGAGTCAAATTTAGCTTGTGCAGATATATCCATATTAGAACTGATATTTTCTTCAGTTGCTACTATACTCAGGTCTCTGCCTGTGTGCAATTGAGCTCTCTATGAAAAACCAAAGTCCACCATGGCACTGGATTGATTTTCAGATCCCCCAAAACATGGATGGGTTTAGCTACAGGGATTATGGAGAAAGGCAGTGGTGCTGGCTGTTAAACAATTTTTGTTTTCTCTTGTTTCTTCAGCTGTGTTCTCCATCATGGGCCTGGTCATTTATCCAGTAAAGTTCTCATCTGAAATTGAAATGACAGGAATCAATATGTTCAGCTGGGCCTATGGCTTTGGCTGGACCACTGCCATTATGGAAATATGCTTGGGATTCTTCTTCTGCTGCCTTCCAAACTATGAAGATCAGATCTTGGGTAATGTCAAGCCCACATATTTTTACTCTTCCCCATAAGCACCAGGAAAAATGATCTAGAGATACCCGACAGACTAGCTACGTTTTTTAGTATATTGTCATCAGATGTTGGTAGAAAAGGCTGGAAACTTTTCTACTGTGTGTAGAAATATGGCATTGGCATCTGCAATAAAGTTATGTACTCTATTTTGGACCTTCATATCTGATGTGGGTTGGTTAGCTAAAGCACAAATGTTAAAACCCCCTGGTTTTCCTCATTCATTCCCATGAATGTTGTTTATGTGGATTCCATTGCATTTTAAATACATTCACAATTGTAATGAAATTCAGGAAAACATATTGAACTGGCAATAAACAAAACAACATGTATCTTCCTGAAGGAAAGCAACCCCAAAAAATCTCATTTTGTATCATCTTTAATCTAAAGATTTTGCACAATTTTCAAGAAGTTGAATATATTTACCCCTTGACTGCTAAAGTAGTAAATTATCCAGCCAGCACTTCATAGCTTTGTTCCTATTTTTCATTCATTCACTTAGGCCATAAGGACAGAGTAAAGAAGGGTTTAAAGCTCCCTACCAGAACCAGCATCTTGAATTTTCCTCATTCATGTAGAATGTATTTATTTCTAAATTATTTGCAAGAGTAAGCAAGGAACACCATTAAAGCCTTAAGAATCCTGGTGTGCCATTGCTGATGCCAGTACAGACTGGGCAGAGGCAGAAAGGATTTCAAGCCACCCCTGTAACCTGCAGACCTGGTTTGATAAAGTTCCTGGTGTGGCTTTCTTCTTGGGTGTCTTGACACTTTTTTCTGCTGTACCAAAACCTATGATTTTAAAATTATCTGTTACACTGGTCTAGCTTTTTTATCCAGGGTAAAAAGGTCAGGTATGATTTCTCTGTGCCTCAAGAGTTGAGCTGGAGCAGTGTGTGTAAGTATAATACAGTTGCTAAAAGGCCCCTTTTTTGTTCGTGTGCTGTTCTTAAGTATTTTAAAAGTGAAAAGTGTATACTGTCATATATAACTGTAAAATGCATGAATACCCCTTACCATCTCATAATAAAGCTATCATAGAGAAAATCATATCATAAAACATCTTCCAGCATCCTATACTCCACAGTGCCTCAAGCCTCATTATAGTGCCAGCAATGAAGTATACTCAAGACTGCTGGTTTCTGCCTTGTTAAACCTAACTTGATAACATTCCATTATTCTCTTAAGTGAAAAAAAAAGGATAATATGTGATGTGAAAAAGGTGTCTCATCTAAATCCTTAACTACTATGGTTTATTAGCGTGTCACACATCTGCAATTTTGTAACTATGTGTATTATGAAAAGCCCTGCCAAGTGTTCTTTGTTTCAAGGAATTAGCGGAGGATAATTTTTAGTTAAAACTTCTTGGTAGCTAAAATTAATAAAGGCACAGGGCTTCACTTGGGTTGCTTGGAGTTTTTTGGTTAGTTGGTTGGTTGGTTGTTTTTTTTAAGCAATTAACTCCATTCACTTTTATGGAGTGCCTCTTAACTTTGATCAATAAGAGTGAGAGATGGGGAGAACATAAACAATGTGGAGAGTATATGCAAGAAGGAATAATTAGACAAGAGCATGTAAATACTTTTAAACAATATTTCCTATCTGGAAGAAAATCAAAGTGAAATACAATTGAGAACACAGTTGGTATAAAATGACTTGCAATTCTTCATGAAATATTATCCATTCAGTAGAAAAAAAAAATTTCATTATGCTTATAACACCTAATAAAACAATATCTATGTATTGTTTCAAAAAATGAGTCTTAACTTTTGTTCTCTACTGAGAGTGGGGAATTGTGGTAGGTCCTCTTTTCTCAGGCACCACCTTGGAGTACCTGAGTAAGCTGGCTGAAATTTGACATACACAATCACAATTACAGCTTGTGTTATTCTTCAGTCCTATGCTGGCTGTCTCCCAAGGCACAAGCACATGAGAATAGTGGACTCTTATGGACCTCTCTGTTTTTTTATGAGCTTATGGTCTGGAGTGCCTACACACAGCTCTGTGCCATGATGTGGTACAGCTCATTTTGGCATGAACAGTAACGCACACGCGTTCACTGAATAGGAAACCAGCACGGTCCTGCTCAGCACTTTTGCTCCAGCAGATGTGGCAATCCCCTGAGGAAGATGAAGAGAACTTAAGCAACCACCGTTTGTATTTACAGCTTCTTTTGCACTAGCTGGACACTGACAAAACACCTGGAGGTGGGGAAAGGTGCACAAAACAAGGTTGAGTGTGACTCCAACCTTGATGAGACAGCAGAGCATAATTAAAAACCAAAGAAAATTGCCAGTGATATCCCTGTTCCTCTCTCTCCCTTGCTGATCTTGGCAGTTTCACCACTTCCTCCCTTCCCTTTTCCTCCTCCTCCTCCTCCCTAAAGGTGTCTGAGCAGTCTGCTGGTGACTCTGCAGGACCCAGTCCCCATTTCCCACTGCCTTTTTTCCTAGGAAGATGAGGAATGAAGCAACTTGCTGACCTCTGCACAGCACCAGGGACTGTAGCCTGGCTCCCTGCCCCAGGCCCTCACTGGAAAGTCTTTCCCTTAAAGAACAGGGTGGGTGGGTATCTATGGTAGTGGGTTTTTGTTAAGTTATTGTTAAGTTATTCTCCCAATGGTTTGTTCCTGTTACCCCGTGAAATGTTTGGTTTTAACCCAGGTTTTCCCCTCCCAGCTGTCACTCACCTGGGCATTTCCCAGTGCCTAGCTGTCACTCACCTTCAGACACACCTGCCACCTCATTTACATGATGTCAATCCTTCCTAGTCCCTTCCCTTATTTCCAGAGAATTCCCTGTCGATCCTAAACTCTCGCTGGCTTTTCGCTTTTTCCACGACGCCCCGTTGGTGCACATGACCCTTCCCACACCCCTTGCCTTCCCTTACTGGATGTCAGACGGTGGGTGCCTCCTCACCCCTTTCCCCGCTGTGTCCCTCATTGATTGGAAAACTGTACCTACCCCTCCCATTCCTCCTCCGTTTAAAATGACACTGTGAGCGCGGGATGTTCGGCTTTTTTGGTGGCATGCCTTGGGCAATAAAATATCTGGAACATCCCCGAGAGACCCTCTCTCTCTGTTCTTTGGCTCGGCCCACGGCACGGCACAGCCTGGTGCCGTTCGGGAGCAGCCTCGCTGCTGCAGAACTCAGCAGCTTTGCTCCGGATGGGCGCGGGGGCGGCCCCACACGGGGCGTGCCGGGGGAGTCTGAGCTAGCCGGGGTTTCTCCGGCACTTGTGCTGGGCATTCAGCGAGCAGAAGTATCGCAGGTATCAGTACTCAAGTGAAATCCTGCCTTTAGGGTAGTTTGCTTCCAGTCATGCCAGGCCAGTTCAACAGATGCCTTGAAAAACACATCCTAAACCCTGCAGCCGAGTAACAGTGAGAAGGATAAAACTGTTTTACGGATGCCAGCGTTGTTTCCTGTGACTTCTGCAACAGGGGTGCATGGCAAAAACAGCATGCAAAATATAATAAGTTTTGACAGAAAAGGAAGCTGAATCCAGGAGCCAAGGATGTGCCTCAATTTATTAGATTATTAACTATCAGTTTAGCACTAAAGTTTGAACAGAATTATTAAATTAGTCTACAGTTTAAGGTCAAGTACAGTGTTAAGCAAATTGTTAGAGTGATTTGAGCTAAGTCATGACCAAGAAACTTGGATCTTCAAGCAAAGGAGAAGTTAGAGGAAGAGAGGTTCTTCACCTCTGTTAGTGTTATAGGTTGACACAGTTTAGTTAAAGTGGAAACAGTTCCCCGTCAGGACCTTGGAATTGTTTTGAGACAGTCACCTATCAGAGTTCATTTTTAAATATTGACATACTGTTGGACCATTGAGGAAGCAAGATGTGACTTTGAGAAATACCCATATAAAATTTTGAGTGGGTCCAACTCAGCCCTTTCCTTTCTGGCTGCAGAACGGGTAACATCGAACCGGGCTGTTCTGCTAGAACGGCCCAGCCCGGCCCGGTCCTGTCGCTCCCTCTGCCTTGCGGGGAGCCGGCTCAGGTGGCCGCGCCCTGCCGCTCCCCTGTCAGGCGGGGGAGGCGGCCGGAGGTCTGATCGGTCTCCATCGGCTCCTGGCAGGGGAGGGGAGGTTCTCTACACCCTGGAGCCCTGGAGCCAGCCGAGTCAAGAGCGAGCCGGCAGAGCCGGGCCCCTGATAACAACAGTGGGCCCAGCTGGGCCGAGCCCACCTCGATTTACCACCGAGGGGTGGGCAGGACCCCTTCCCTTCCCTTCCTCTGGTGACTCCCAGGCAGAAAGGGAAAAAGCAAAGGGAAGCTCAGCCCCTCTGAGGAGGAGCAGCTGGAGAAGCTGCTGCCCGGCAGAGATCACATAACCAGCGCAGGCCTGGGCAGATTTAACCCTTTCTTGGCAACCTGAAGCTTTTGAAGCTTAGCTCTTCCTTGAGAGAGAGGAGAGACGGGCAGAGTGAACATAGAAAAGACCCAACATGAAGTCAGATGGAGAGAGAGAGTGAAAGACTAATTGGAGGAAGGATGGAGGAGTTGCCTGCTGGCTGGACTTCAGTTAGAGCCATGGAAATTAACTCTGTATGTAGATTATCCTTTCAAATCATAGGAAAGGTAGGCATTTGGGGAGATGATTGTTTATTCGTGGATTTTTGAGCAAAAGTGTTTGTGATGGACTGCGTAACAGTGCATTAGAATCTGTGATTCTTGTAATCTCATGAGATGCTTGAACAGAGAGAGATGAGAAGCCCTTTGAGCCAGTGAAAAAGGGAAGAGACATCTCTGTTCCCTGTGATGAAGAATCCTTTGCCTCTGGAGTTGTTAATCTTTAAAAGGTGACACCCCAATATGCCTGAGTTCACATGATCCGTGGGCAACTTGGGAAACTGCTAATGGGAGGAAGGGTTGGAGGGGTCACGGAAGCAGATTTTCCTCGGGCGGGTGTCTCTGTGACAATTAAAACCCACAAGAGAACTGTTTTGTCTGTGGGATCCATGACTCTGAGAAAGACTCCATCTTCTAAAGAAGTAATGAAAGACTTTTTCAAAGAGTGGAACTGACTGAAAATCATAAGTTGTCTCTCTCTGTGTTGCATGTGGGAAGGTGAACAGTTTGTGGGGAGAAAAGTTTTGACAGTTTCATTTTTTTCCTTTTTTTTTTTTTTCTTCCTTTAGTGTGTGTTAATAAAACTATCTTTGTAACCTTTAAGCTGGGCCTGTTTTGCCGTTTTCTTCCCAAAGTCTATCTCACAGAAAGAAAAGAGAGTAGGCACAAAACCCATCACAGTTAGCTATGGTTCTTGATCCAAGTCTTGTCTATAAGAGAAAAGGACACTGCAACACTCAGAGCAACACAATAAAGGACTTAAAGTTTATTGTGCCCAACGGCAATGGTAAACAAAGAGCAGGGAAGAACAGGTGTCTGAAGCTTTTGGGAACATTAAGTCTGCTACAACAACAGAAATAAAGATGAGTGCCAAAGGCATTGCTACCGTTCCTGTCAAATTAAGAATTAGGGAAACATCCTCCAACAAACATGTTTTATCTAATTCAACTTCACTACTGAAAAGCAATGAAAAAATTGTGTTGAAAACAAGGGAAATGTCAAGCAGCCCTACAGGTACAAACTGAAACAAAAGAAATAATGAAAACTTCCTGCTGGTAAGTTAATATGTTCAATTTAATTTCTGGTGTTTCTGCCAGAGCTTGAATGTCTTGGTCTTTTCAATTTTCTCTGCAAATATGTCCATATTTCACTTTTCTCAGGCACCTGCCACTTGGTCTTAAAATACATCCAGCTTAATCAATAATTCAAATACAATCTAGTTTGCAATTGTATTTGTTGTGTGTATTTTGTTCTATGAACTACTGAGAAGACTGAAGTTTTGACCCCATTGACATCACTTGCAAAACATTAATTTGTTTTCTTGAGTGTGACATTTCATTACTGAAGTGCAAACCCTTTATTTTACATATGTTCCGAATCAATAATATCTCTAATGCATGCTCCACTCAGCAGCTCTGCTTACTTCTGGAATAGGACACTGGTGTAAGGTAAGAAATAGGAGTTACAGCTAACATACCATTTCTAAAATAAAAGGCGAGTCAATGTGTGTAAGATTAGCAGAATTTGGGTCATAATTAAATCAAATTTTGTTAGATGCACACCATGATCACATGAAAAAGATTCATCTTTCCTTTTGACACATCTCAGTTGTGTGATAGTTATTATTTCTTATAATTCAATCTCTTAGAACACTTCCTCCAAATTTCTATATCCAGTGGATTTCTCTGTGTTGTAAAGATAAACAGACTTCTGAATCGTATTGGAAAGTCCAACCCAAGATTGAATGGAATCAATCAGGTCTTCCTTCATCATTTTCCACACTGTCAAAATACTGCTTTTGACAGAAATTTTGTTTTCAAGAAATGAAATCATATTTTGGTATAATTCCACAGGGGTGTCTGGGCCGCAATTTTATCTGCAAAATTCTTCAGTGCTAAGTGCCAAAATGCAAACAAGTACCTGAATAACCTTAAGGCTGCAGATGATTCTGATGGGGCCATCAGAGTTGTTTTCCCTAGATGGTTCCTTAAATGACTTGACATATTAGGGCTGGTATGCCCATCTGCACACAGTGGTTAGTTCCACAGATTTCTTGCATGTGAAGTCATGCACTTTTTTTTTTTTTTTTTTTTTTTTGCTTTTCATTCTTCACTATCAAAGTGAAAATGTGGATGTATCACAGGATTTTGCATGTGACTGCTGGGAGTGAGGCAGGAACAACTTTCAAAATTTCAAATGTGAAATTTTTCTGTTTAAGATGAATGTGGTGAGATTAGATCAAACTGTCCTCTCTTGGGTAGCTTTTATGATACATTCTTTTACTTGTGCCCTAGTTTGCCCAAGCCATCTGTTTTTTGGAAAAACAGTTTTGTGAAAACCTACTCTAGTATCATAATGAAAGGAAATTATATTAGGTATCCATGGAGAATCCATAATAAAGCACTTAAAATTGCCCTTGATTGTTCAAATGCAGATCAAACAGAGAGGCAGATGTTGTCTGTAGGATTTTTCCACAGAAAGTGTAAACCCAGAAGATTTAATTTTTGGCTGCAGATCTGGTTTACAGGCCCAGTTCCCCATTTCTTACAAAGTAACTGATGCCCTAGGAGTAACTTGCCCTCAGGAGAATATCAAACAAGTAAAATGCAAACATGAAAAATGAGGAAAAATATTACATGAAGTATTTACATTAACACATCCATAGTATCACGATTTAGTCCACAGTTGGCCTCAATGTGAATGAGAATGTACCAAAGCTGTGTAAACACAGTTGGGACTGCACTTTTATTTCCAGTTTTTCATCCTTATATTTTCCCATATGGAATTCTTCTCACCTCACTTCTGTAAAGCCTTACTGCTTTTTTCATAAGCTGTCCTGATTTTACCACACCCTGTCTTGACAAGCACACATGTGCTTGCCAGGCTCATATCTGAAGCTTATACAAAATTTTTATGCAATGGAACTTCTATCCCTTAACCCTCCTTCTCTTGTTAAATAAAATCCTGCTGACATTAGGAAAATTAGAAGAATTGATATTTTCTCAGGCTGTTTTAGAATTAACTCTCAAAAGAAGAGAGAAACAGGAACAGGTTCAGAGAAAAACCCTGTCCAGCATGCAAACAGTATCCCAAAATCTATTTGCAACACTGACAGCAAAATGGCCTGGGGTGATTAGCAGCCAAATTACCTTTGCAGCCCCCTCCTTCATGTGAATGAGTACTCCGTGCTGCCTTGCAGCTTTTCAGTAGCATCAGCAACTCTTCTGGGCACTGGTTTCTGAATGCACCAGTGTGCAGGAGGAGCTGCCATCGTGTCTGCCTACAGTGCCTAGGGAAGGGACTTTTAAGGCAGAAGCCCAAAGGACTCATTTGGCCTTTGTGTGACATGGCTGGTGTCCTCATGGCAGGATGGGATGGTTGCCCACCCAAGTGGAAAGTTTCCTTCTGTTTTAGCCTACAGTCCCAAACAAGTTACTAGCAAATTGAAACTGCCATTTTATTCATCTGAGAGGTTTTTGTGTGGGGGCAGAGGAAGGTTAGAAATTTGGAGACTCACAGTGGTTAGCCCAAGAATTTTCTAAACCAAGGATTCACCGTGTCAAGATTTACACCCTTCCTTAAAATACTCCCATATGTAATACACAGAAAAAGGGAGGGAACAGACACACCTATTTATGTTCATAATTGTTAGGCCTGATTCTTTGACACCAAGAAATATTCTTTGGGTTAGTAACAGGAGGATGAGTACAAAGAGGTGAAACTACGCTTTGCCCTGAGTCACAGCACGGGTGAGGATCTCTTGAGTCACCAAGTGCTCTCTCTGGCTATCAGAGAAAATTTCTTATCATCTTGTTCATTTTCTTATCCCAGCTCTGCTTTGCTGTTCATCATAGGGGGCTGTTCTGAAAAACTATCTGAGGATCAGCCTCCCTCTGATTTCCATCCAACACGTATCACTGGCCAGACAAGAGCACACAAACTTCTGGCACTGCCTATGGCAATATCCAGGGGCAGCACTGTCACCTCTGAGAGACAATGCTGATTTTTCTCGAGCACAACTTCTTGTTTCAACCACAAAAACTTGCATTTCATCTGCTCCATATTTTCAAACCATCCTTCCCCAAGCAGCAGACTGCCTATCAAATCTGTGCTCCTGTCCCAGCTGTTGCCTAATTTCTTGTGATTGCCACAAAGGGTAATTACTGTCATCACCAGTAGTGTCTTGGGCATCCTTGAAGTCCCTCCTTTCTCTTGCCCAGCCTAAAACACAATTATTCTCAGTTGGCCATGCTGCAGAGAGATTTGGA
Organism: Cisticola juncidis; assembly: GCA_013400215.1. Classification (NCBI taxonomy): domain Eukaryota; kingdom Metazoa; phylum Chordata; class Aves; order Passeriformes; family Cisticolidae; genus Cisticola; species Cisticola juncidis. Next base: position 996,490 of record VXBR01005913.1, read on the forward strand.
GCACTCCTCACCCCAGCCATGTGAGCAGGCTGGAGGGGAGCCTTGCTCATCTCTGTGGCAGTGCATGCTTGAAGAGCATCAAGGCCAGCATGAGGGAGCATTGCAAAAAAAAAACAAAACAAAAAAAAAAAAAAAAAAAAAAGAAAAAAAAGGTNGAAGGTTTAAACAAACTTCTTTGTTTCTCCATCTGCACAGTAAAGACAAGGACACAAGGACTGTTTGCTCAAGCTCTTTTTGCAGTGGTGGACGTGAAATGACATGTTCTGCCTTCAACTCCCAAGCTCCCAAGGGCACTTGGGAGCCATGCTCCTTGCAGGAGTGACTCCTTTAAAAGGTTCAAAGAAAGTGGAAAGAATTCTTCTTCACATACATTTCCACCTCCTCCTGGTGAAGCATCTCAGAGCTTGCTCTGGAATCAGCAACAGGAGTGTAACTAACACAAAGAATCAAAGCAGAATAGTTCCAAGGAAGAAAGGTGGCTTCAGGCATTGTAGTGGACTATCACCTCCTAATATAATATTAGTTTACACAGAATATTACACAGATCATATACAGCATATGTTTTGGAAAAGGTTGGTTTGTTCTAATGTAATAAACATTGCTACAGCTGGTGTACCAGCTTGGATTAATATTGGAAATTTGGCTTGATATTCATCAACCTTGTGTCATCAAAACAGCTTCAGTCTGAGCTCTGTTTGTTTGTAGTTTACTGCATAAAAACCCCAGAAGTCTGGTATTGATTTTGTCTAAATTATTGATTCTTTAGGGATTTTTTTCATTTAGCTTACTTTCATGAACACCATCCAAAAACAAAATACCTATTTCAGCTTCCTTTTCGTGGTGGATTTTTTTCCAAGTTTTAGAATTAAAAAATTTTGAAATGAAAAATTTGAACTTTCTTCCAAAGCATGTAGGCATGATATTTTAGATATTTAATTTTTATTTTCTAGTGCATGAAAATAGTCATAAATGACAAATGTGAGAGTTCAAAGAGATCTGAGAAGCTGAGTCTGATTTGCTTTATAGTGAGTAATCTATTTGCCCCAGAACCGGCCTGGTTCTATTGTAAATACAGTAGCTGCTTTGCTATTAAAAACAGTAGTACAGCTAATGTAAAGCTAATGTAATCCAAAGAGGTTCTTTCAAGTCACCATCCAAACAGAGGCTGGCTTTGAAGGTTATCAGATGAGAGATCACAGAGGACTCAGCCAAGTTACAGATGACTGGGCTTGTATGAAGCCTCCTCCGCATTTACTCTCCTGGTTTTGAGAGTCCCTGCCAAGTCACACACAAACATAGAGACTTTTTGACAGCCTGTGAAAAACGTTTTGAAGGCAGAGAAATGCCAAATAACACAGAGCCTCCGCCTTATGCTCCTGCCACTAAATATGTGACCCGTGCCTTGCTACAGCTCTACAGGTGTTTCAGTTTTCTAATGTAAGAGTGCTTCATTTTATCTGTATTAATATAATGAAAATGTATGCTGGCCTAGCAATAAAAAAATGAATGAACTAACATGAAGAGGATGTTCAAAAAGGAAGTCCTTTTGTTGTCAGTCTCACAGAGCTTTATCATTGTGCTCCCTTTTCCCCCCATGGCTATGGTAAGTAGGACTATTATATACCTCTTGCAAACAAAAATGTATGAATTAATATCCCTCAAAGGGCAATTCCCATCAGGCTTTGGGACTGACAAAATACTATATAGATGCAAATAGTAGGCATCTAGAACATCTACTCACATGAAATTAAGCTCAGCATGAAGCAGTTGGTCTGGGCAACAGAAAGCCTCTTTTCCAGCTTTAGGGCAGCCAGTGTATTTCTACCATCACAAGAGTTTAAGAAACACACTGTGCTGTCCTAAGGAGCTGAATCTGCAGAAAACCCTGGGCTGAGACGCTGGTGATGAGACATTCAGTATCAGTTCTTGGGTAGAAAATGCTCCTCGGGCTAGGGCTGGGCTGCTCCAAACCTCCTTGGCAGGGAGACAGGAGGCACAATCATCGAGCACTTGGTGCTGGGGAGCAGCTCCTCTGCAATTGCTGGAGGGCAGTGAGACAGTTGGCAGAGAAGCCATCACGGCACCAAAATTAAATTTACAGGCTGCTTTCCCATGGCTGTGCTGGGACATAGCAGGGTGCTTTATAATTATGTTTTAGGAGCCTCCGCCCTCTTGCCCTAATTTCCAATTAAAGTTGTACCCATCCCAGGAGAGATTGCAAACATCCTACAAACAGGGGGAGGAGGCCAGGAGGGACCATTCTGTGTAGATCAGTAGTAGACCTGGAGAAATTACTTTTATGCCACAACCTGCAGCTACTCAGCCTCGTCACCTAATTAGTTTTCTCTTCAAGACTTACTAATGGTGTACATAAAGCCAAAAGGAAAAATGGACAATGAGCGGATGGAAATGTTGTTCAGTAATCTTGATCTTTTGAAAGGTAGAACATCAAAACTATACAACTAATAGTATTTTAATATACTTTTTCAATTAAGTTTTGTGAACAGTCTCCTAGTTTTTATAAACAACTGCAAGTTTATATATATATAAATATATATATATTTCTTTTTCAAGTGTTGGTAGCTTCTGATTCAGATTCAGAATGTGTAAGACCTACATTTTCATCTCCAAAAGTTTGTCAATAGAATTTCCTGGTGGCTTCAAATGACCAGTAAATTGCTGTGGATGCCAAATGGCACAGAGGAAACTTGTGTTAGACTTGTGATGGAGGCTGGCAGCACCTCCTTTAATGAGGCAGAAAGGTGCCTGCAGCTGCTAAGAACCCTCTGTTTTATCACATCTGAACAGGTCTTCCTCCCCTCATGGGTTATGTTACTCGGTCAGTAGGTTGCAGCTGTGAAGGAAATATCTCTTACCCAACACACAGGTCTTCCTCTGACATTCTCTCCTCCTCCTTCTCCTCATTTGTGTCCTCATTTGCTCACAACTCTGCGGCATCCATTCATTTCATGTGGGTTTGAATTAAGGAAAGACCATAATCTCACAAGTGCCATTTAAAGCAACAACTTTGCCCATTGTAATAATAATAATAATCATAATTTAATGTCTCCTATAGGATGTTAAAAGGATGTTTCTCTCTTCCTCTGTGTAATAGTTTCCTTTTAACTTTAGTAGCCCTTGTTCCATCAACTGTGACTAGCAGAATGTGCTACTATCAACAAATATAATTTATATAATTAGAGATTTATGAGCTTGTATTGAACCCTTGACCAGCCTACTTCCATTTCTAGACATTGCAGTTTTCTTGTTTGTTTTGGCAGCTTATGAGAGCCTGCATGGCCACTAAAACTGAAAATGAAAAAAACAAACATATAGAAACCTTTCCCACTGGAAAAAGCAAATCTGGACAAAATAAGATTGTAACACTACATTTGCAGACTTAGGCACTTAATTATAATATTCCTTTTATTCTTGTAGAACAACAAAAGCAATGCTTAATGAGATGAAATATTTAATCTTATCAAAACAAAAGGATCTATGAAAATCACTTCAATAAATCACTAGTTTATGTTTCTAAACAACTTTTCCCATAGATTGTTTCAGGTTTATCTCACAACAGGTTGAAATATAAAAAATATCAAAACATAAATAGTAGAAAAGAAATTTCTTCATTGTCAATAAATGGAGTTTTTAGGGATCAGTTTTATGGAAGTTTTGATTCTGGTGAATAACCATGACTTAGTTTTCATTAAGGAACTTCTGTATAGGAAAAAGAGAAGTGAGTAAATGTGGAAAAGATAAATATTCTTGTAGTTACACGTAATGAAATGAAAAGGTGGAAGAAATGTCCATCCGGGAGGGACCGTGAGTGTCCTGTCCATTTGAAGAGTGAGGACCAAACCTGAGCTCTGTCCATGGGGCTGCAGCCCCTTTGTATAGGTCAGACTCTGCCTTAAAGCGAAGCTGTGCTCAGCACCACCTGCACTGCTTGCACCTGGCACATCGGACTCCTTAGGTCTACATGGGGAAAGTCTTGGGACAAGGCTGTGGGGGGCACACAGCTGGACCCAGGGACAAAGCTGAATCCGGATCCACCTCTTTCTTGGAGTGGAATGTGTTGCAACATGACCTGTTTATGACCGACGCGGCTGCTATTGCTGAAGATAATATGTTGTGAGGTATTGGCTTCTCCTTCAGTCCAGGATGGCATCCTTGACGTTTCCTTTGCTCCCTGTGTAGTACAAGATGGATTACAAGCAAAGGGAAGACTATTAATTGTACAATTAGCAAATTATATATGTCGAAATGTTGCTAATTTAGTAACAGCTTTTATAGCAGCACAAACAAGGAGCCATTTCTCACATAAAAGACAAAGTTTATGCTCATAGCTCTTCAGGAGTTATTAATGTTAAAGCTTTTTCAAAATACCCTGGACTAAAAAGTGGACTGAGTAATTATCAGCTGCTCTAATTGGAAATCTTTCAGCCATCAATCAAGAAAGGTGTAGGAGCAAAGGACAAATGCACATGCTCTATACAAGAGTCATTCCAGTTTCACTTAGTTAATATTAACCCGCATTTTTATCTGGTCTTGTCTCATTATCCTTGAAGTCCTCTGAGAGCAGAAACTCAGGACAACTTGTCCTTCCGAAAAACGACTTTTTCTAGGTATCCTAGGGAAGAAAACTCTGAAACACACAGAAATTATAAGAAATATCAGAAGCTACTTTTTTTTTTTTTTTTACGTCCCCCCAGAAAATGCAAAGTGACTGTGACTAGTCCGGTCAGTAAATGAATTACAGAAGTGAGTGATGCTGATAAGGAGGCCATCCTGAGGGTCTTCTATGAGAAAAATGTGACAGTGGGGGAGCAGCTAAAGAAGAGTTTGAAATGGCAGCTAATCCTGATGTGAAATGTCAAAATTCCATGTACCCCAAGGATTTGCTCTTAATGTTATTTTTCAGTTGCATCTTGTTACTGCTGCAGCTTGTGATTCATATGGGTGTACTGTTGGGAAAGATTTTACTGAGCCAAATGTGCAACCTGGGCTTCCAGTGTTATAGTTTGCTTCAGTAAAGTCACAATCTCTCAGCAGTTTGTTGTGATGAGGGTTTAGGAGGAAAGGGAATCCATGGGGGCTAGACCTTAGCTGTTATTTTATTGAGTGGGAACCTCAGTTTTGCTTATATGTAAGGGATATGAGGGATAAACAGAAAAGTTTAACCAATAACCCAGTGAGTGCAGGAACAGTGCTGGAATCCTCCACTGCTACTTCCCTCCTGCAAACGTGTTCCTGTGTAAAATAGGGATAGCCACCTTTTGCAGAGTTGTTAAAAGGATGCAGATTTGAAAGGTACACTGAAACTGTGGATGTTTTTGAATTTAACTGATTTCTAAAGCTGGCAAACAATCTGAGCCTGTTGTTCCTCAGGATGCCAACGCAGCCACTCCTCAAACGCAACACCCAAGGCAACAAAACCAACACCCTGATCTGCAAAGAAAGGAAGAAGCTGCTTTACTTCCTCTTAGTCCTCTCTGTCCTTGCATCCTGATTTGCTTACATTAGACACCAGTTGAAGTAGGTGAAGCAATATTGCCATTTAGGTCCTTTCCCATGTTTTAGAGGGAGTAATTGTGACAGCTGAAAATAACTTCATTAGAAGCATATTCAAAATAGCAAGAATATTTTCAATATTTCAACTTTTCTGGATGATTCTGAGCGGTCTGAAAACTGCTCAGAATCCCTGTTCTAAATTGTTTGGAAGTTATATATGTTCTAGCAGAAACCAGCATCTTTTTGCAGACCTGGTTAAAAGTTCAAGCTCTTTATGCTGGAGAGGTTGAAGCCTACCCCTCTGTGATCAGCAGCAGTGGTGCAGTGCCCCAGGGATGGCACAATAACAATCCTTGTGGCATTAGCAGTGCTAGTGTTGTCGTTTTCCCCTCCCAGTTTATGGCACAGCAGTGATTACCTGGCTGTCTTGGAAGTTGTGGCGTGGCAGATGTTGGTTTGTTCTGGTAACTGAGCAACACATTGCTGCTGCATGGGGGGATGATGAATCATGAGGGTGTTGTTCAGGCTTAGCTGGGTTTGGCTTGGGAAAAGCATTAAACTAGGAAGCCTAACAAATCTTGTACAAATCCAAGAAAACACTAGTGTTGTCATTGTCCAGGTCAGGGACTAGCCTGTGCAATAAACCACAGTCTGTTCACAGGAAAAACCCCCTGGCTTCACAGCCAGAGGTGCCAGGTAGCCAGGTAGTGACCAGAAAACAAACAATATTTTGTGCATGTAAGGAGATGAACATAGAGAGACTAACAGAATCCAGCCAACAGCTTTTGGCAGAATGGTGTCTTTAATGTATTTTAGGGCTTCTGCAAGAATTAGAAGCTTTGAAATTTAGTACCAATTTGAGAAACATACGCAGATTTAAGGAATGGATTCTTTTAATATTTTTTTCTTTTGACCTTAAACAGACTAACAAGAGTTTAATATTCCATAGTAAGCATTATGCAAATATTCCTATTCCCTGCTAATAAAACAGGAAATAATGAATGATGGGGTTGTCTCAGCTACACAGACTTGGTATGTCTGACAGATAAACTAGCAAACCAACCCATGAAGTGCAGTTTTGGAGTGATGATGTAAGTATTTAATTTCACTAAGGGGAAGCTGTGCAAATAGCAATACATTTGGTTTGGGTATATGTGAGCTGTGGCAAACCTCTTCCCCATAGAGCCTCCAGATGAGAACGTAAAAGTAGCTGACTCAAAACCTGTCCTTTACACCATGTATCATGGGCCGTATCTCAAACCACTAATTTTATTGTTCCTTTTTAAACATAAATCAACCTTGACTGAGTTTGAGTCCAAACATTTAGCAATCCCTGTTCTAAATTGAGCTTGCTTGAACCATAAGGATTTCTGTTCATATCAGAAGCTCTTTATTTTGCAAATGTTCTCATTTGTCAGTATTAGAAAAATACTTTGCATCATAGGCTCAGTTTTTAGTCTCCAGCAGACCTTGGGCACAGAAGGCCTGTAAAGCAAAGGAAGAACTGAAAAGATTTGGTTTCCATGGAATATTTTAAAAAGTCACTTGTCCTCTGTTGTCTGAAGTCATAAGCCATAAGACTGGAATAACTTTTTTCTCTAAGGGATGAAAAGGCTGAACTCAATGGGGTGTAAAGCTCGAATTTCTAGGCTTGTATCCCTGAAAGCTGGTGACGTTGCTGGATTCTAGCACAGACATCTCTACATTGCTCCCCAGCATCTGAGCAAACCTACTTCAACCAGGCTTCCAGGAAGCTCAGCAGTGCTAATTCCTGTGGGTTAGAATGCAAATGGTTCTGCATTTGTGGCCCCTGCAGCTTCTCACAGGCCTCTTCCCAGTGAAAGTGAATTGCAAAATCCCTTCTGACTACATTTTGTGGATGGCAGCTCAATGGTTCATTAAAATCTCCTTCTCCAGAGATGATGTGATTCTGCTTTCTACAGCCAGAGCTCCATAATGTAATTGAAATTAATCTTTCAGCCACAGACAGCACAGGAGCACTTTACTTTGGTTCTTTACTTTACACCCCATTGAGCTTAACCAGTCTTACAGATGGAATTTGCCATTCATTCCGCACAAAAAAAAAAAAAACCACCAAAAAAACCCAAAAACAAACAAACAAACAAAAACCCCCCAACCAAACAAAAAAAAGCAAACAAAAAAACCCCCCAAAAAACCCCACAAAAAACAAACAAACAAACAAACAAACAATCCCCCAAAACCCACTCAGACCTCCTGCTGTAGACATTACCATTAGTAGGGAACAGTGCACATAAAAAAGAATGAGCTGCAGCATTCAGAAAGGCTACCAATACTTACTGGCACTGCTACGACCTGACAGCAGTACGAGCAACCTTCAGGTGCAAACTGGTTATTAGAAAGGCCTACAAGCCAACCTTCTGCAGCTGTAACAGGCTACTAACAGACCTAGTCCACTCTCTGTTGATTTTTCTTTTATGGCTCAAAATAGTCAAAAGACAGGGTTTAGAAGCACTTTTCACTTGGAAGACTCACAAGTTCAGCTCCAGCTTACCATGCTCTGGAGTTCTTTGAAATTTATCCTAAACAAATCCAGACAATAATTAGTTGTGCATGGGTGTGGGTCTTAATCAGGAGGCACAAAGGATTAATACTTATTAATCCTCTTGTACCAGGCAATTTTATCTTTCTGGTAGAAAAGTTCTATGACTTTCAATGGCTCTCCTAAAAATGTCTCACAAGAATCTCAAGAATCTTACCCTTTCGAAACTGCTCTGGAAGAGGCAGTCTGCTTTCTAGTTTGAGTACAACAGCCAGAATAGTAGCTTCTAAAGTTAACTTTGAGGTATCAATGGTCTACCTTGGGCATTTTGCTCATTTTTGGTTGGGTGTGATTTTTTTTTTTTTTTAACATCTTGATTTGCTTGTTCAAACCATGAGAGCAGCTTGAGCCTTTCCATATCTGTGGCAGACAGGGAGGACTTCACCCTTGTAACAGCATTTTGCATGTAAGAAGTTAGTTATTGTGTAGGAAAAACAATAATTTGTTAGGTAAAGCTTGGTCAACGTTAAAATTGATTGGTGAGTCATCCCATGTAAAACTCTGTCGAGGATCACAACTTAGTTTTTGATGAGGTGGCTTGTTGATTTCCAAATTTATATTTTTCTCAGTTTTTTGGAAAGCAACTTTCTCAGTTATTAGTGGCTACACTGGCCTGTTTTTATTTCATTTCTAGAGATGTAGCTTTTGTAGTTAGGAGGCTGTAATCCTTGCCAGGGATTATCTGGCAAACGATAAGCATTTGCTCTCAGCTTGTTTCCTCAGTGGACAGGGCCAATTAGACCTTGTGGCTATAAAGGTGTACTGGTTTTTGGAAAAAGGGGTTGTAGAGATTACAGATGTTTACAGATGCAGATGGTCTGATGGTTTTTGGGAGCCTTTTAAGATTCTCAGCCCCAGTATTTAAAAATTTAGTTGGAAATCTGGAAAAATTCCTAGAAAGTTCCAGTAGCCAGTCATTACTGAACTTTGTTTTGTTTTCCCTTTTGACATTAAACTGAAGCAATGTTGGATCATGAATTTGAAATGAGGGCACAGCATTTCACATGGATAAGGCTGAAATTCAGTCTCACAGACATTTGTATGTCTCTTGTTCATTTGTTTATTTTAACTTAAACATAATTTATGAGTTGACATGAAAGATTTATTTGAAAATAAGAGAGAAAACATGGATTTTTAAACAGAGATTTGCAAATGTTTCCCATTCTTATTCTTTTTTAAGATAGTTGGGCTCACAGTTCCCTTCAGATCCTTTGAGAAGCCTGCCTCCACTGCTACAATTTTAGACTGTTCCTATATAATATTTGGGCCATCTGTATTTTAACTGTCAAGTAAGCTCTAAACATTCCATTCACTTGCTCTTATAGAAAGTTTCAGCCTTTTCCAATGGACATATGCTTGAAACAGCTTACACTGAGTTTTTAATAACAAATGTAGAAGACTCAATGGTATGATGAGTTTGAAGTTTAGGAGTAAATTTGGCCAACAGTTCATATTTCATTGTTCTAAATGATAGAATTACTTCCTTCTAAACAAAATCACTTCTTCCTCCATATAGGAAAGGAAGATGGAAATGCTGTAGTAACAGAGTGACTTCTCTGTCTCCTTTGGAAACAGATGGTTTTTGCTGCCAGTGCTCAGGTTGCAGGCCCCATGACCTGTTTTTTGAATATGAACATGGTGATCAAGAAGGTTGAAAGTTCCCAGAAGCCCAAAACCTGCAAACAGAGCTGTTGTGAGTAATATGTCTAAATTTGGTCTCATGTTGTCCACACTCAAGCACAGAGCAAAACCTCAGTTGATTCGAGCCAGAAGCAGACCAACACACAGGGATGTGATATTATCAATTAACTGTTTAGATGGACAAATGTACAGTAATCTCCTTATCCATATATTCTCTGACACATTTTCCAGTGTAGGATCCTGCTTACAAGTCCTAGACCCTCAGGGTGAAACCAAGGCTCAATTTCTCAATTCTGGTTTCAAGTGCTTTACAGTGAATCATTTAATGGACTGGCCAAGTCCTGTCATCTTGTGCCACTTGGTGGGCACACGTGCACCTTGTTTATAAGATTCGCACATTCGCAACAGGTGAGAGCATTGCTTCCCTCTTTCATGTCACATTAAAATAACACTGTGTGCACATTTAGAGCTATTAAGCTCTTGCAGGTAAGGGAAGTTAACAGAGCCATTCTACACTCCCCTTTTATTCAGCAGATGAGAGAAGGGAAGATTCAGTTTTCTGAACTTGCTGATGAAGAACATGTGTGTTCGCATGTGAGGAAGAGTGACCTCTCAGGTTCAAATACACAAAGAGTGATGTCAGACTGGTGCTGCAAATGATCAGGTTGCATTAGGTGCTGGAAGGGAGTCATGCCCAATAGGAGTGCTGTTTGCACTATTTAGCAGAGGAAGAAACGTGATTCACCTATTTGGTGTTGCTGAGGTGAAATAACAGAAGCAAAAATCATAGAATCATAGAGTGGTTTGATATAGATCTGTTGGAGCAGGTCTAGAGGAGGACCATGAAGGTGATGAGAAGGCTGGAGCACCTCTTCTTGGAGGAAGGGCTGAGAGAGCTAGAGAAGTTCAGCCTGGAGAAGGCTCCAGGGACACCTCATTGGGGCTTTTCAGTAGTTAAAGAAAGCTTGTAAAAAAGAGGGAGAACAACTTTTTACATGGGCATGTAGTGCTAGGACAAGGTGTGGGGTGGTTTTAAACACTGCATCTCTCTGCCAAGTGGCACTTATGCTCCCTCCTGAGGTGGGGACACTGAGGAAGAATAAAGGTAAGTAAAACAGCAAAGCATGAGATGGAAGGGATGTGCCCTGGGGTCTTAGGGATTAGCATGCCTTGCATGTCTTAGGGATTCTAAGATTCTGTCTTTTCTCTAAGTGCTGGCTATACAGTTAAGAACTGGTACATAGACATGATTATGCACATATATTTGTGTTCATGGACAAGGGTGGCAATAATTCAGTTTCCTGGTTCTCTCCCTTCTCTGCCACATGAGCATCTTCATCACTGTGCTGCAGAATTGTGCCACCTCTGCAGACCAGAGGGATGCGAAGTCATGAGACTCAGTGTGACAGAAAGTGCTATGGCCATGTATTTTGTGGGAGACAGCTGAACCTCAAGCTCCCTCAGCATTGTGACAACTCTACCTGCTGGAGCCTGTGAGAAAACAACATTGTGACAACTCTACCTGCTGGAGCCTGTGAGAAAACAAGGCATTTATGGTATTTAGAAACCTTCAGGAACAGAGAGCAGCTGAACAGGAGTTTGCTGATCTGAACATGTGTACTTCATTCTGACAATGCACCATTTACTACCTATGTATTTTTAATATCTCCATCTTTCTGCCCAATAATGAAGAGAGAGAGGAAAACGTTAATGAGTAAACTGCAGGCATAAGCATACCTAAAGGCTGCAAAATTACAGACATCAGAATAAAATCACTTAATGTGTCCTTAATGCTCCCTGAGTTAGGGATAAAGCTGTTACCTAAGTGACTCCTTTCCAGCTAATGCAAGAACAACATTAATCACGTCTAATGATACAATTTCAGCCTGTATAGACACATTCTGGCTCCTGTCCAGTTACTGAAAGTCTTAACCATGTCACAACACCATTTGATTATCTGTGGCTCAGGGAATCAGACCTCCAAAGGCACAAAAGAAGTGTGAGCAAACACTGTCAGGCACTGCCTTTGCTCTAAAAGTGCTTTAAGAACTGTGATAGAGACCTCAATCTCTGTTGGATACATCCTTTCTCCTGGAGCAGGTATCTTCTTCATCTACCGCCTCTGACGAGCTCTGTGCCAGTCCTGGGGCAAGGAGATGGTACCATTTCTGTCAAGTCCCTGTGGAAACAAAAGCCATTGACTTGGGAAGAAGAGTCACTGCTTGCGTGCTTGCAGGAGGGGCAGTGAGCTGTTAGAGACCCATGTTTACGGCAGATTAACAAATTGTTTGGTAAGGCAGCGTGGCATTAAGGGGTTAATCATAATCGAGGCAGAGATTAATATCTATTTTGTAGCAACTCCAGGCAGATTAATTTTCTTCCACTGGCTTTGTGACAGTGAATCTGCCAACTGAAGCCATGTGAAGCCTGCTCCACCCAAACTGGGATGGTTTCAGACAGAAAGTATCTGTCAATCTGCCCGTCCCTCCTTGCCACATGCACAGAAAGTAGAAATCATGTACAGCTCTCCAGCTCCTAAGCTCCTCTGCACTGAGGCAATTACCCAGATTATATCCTTGGTGGAAGCTGATGTCTCCTTAAATTGGTTAGGCATGTTCACAGGTTGAAGAAAAGATAAAGTGGCTCAGTGATTTGAGATTTCTGCCTCCCTTTGCTGGAGCCATACTCATAGCACCCTGCCTCACCCTTGTGCAGGAGGGAGAACAAGTTCAAAGGTATTTGTACAAAGAGTTGCAACTTCACACTGAAATACTGTTTCCTCATCTCACTTTTCTGCCAGTCACACCCCACTGCCCTAACTCGGGGGTTAGGCTAGACTTAGGAAAGGAACAAGGTGGCCTGGATTTGGCACTGGGGATTAATTTTGTACATCCACATCTCTTTGGAAAAGATTTGCAGAAGTGTGTCCACCGTAGCAGCTCTCTTTCAAAGAGAGTCAAGTATCACCAATTTGTACAGGAATTTATTTCTCACCTCTCCACACTGCAGGTATAATACAGGAGCTGATTTACAGCATACCATAGCAGTGGGAGAAGAGGAAAAGTACCTATATGTTGCATTAGAAGCAGCAAGGGTGGTTGGACCTGCAGGGGAACTTGCAGTACATTGGATGAAATAACCCAGATTGGAATTTGTCAAAAAAAAAAAAAAAAAGGATTATTTCCTTTGTCTGAAGAAATACATGATAGTGACCCTAAGAGCTTACACTGCCATGATCTTCCTAAAATGGTTAAATGTTATTCACCAAATTAATTTGAATACCTTTTCCCATGCAAGGCCTTGTCTGCTTTAGGATAGTGTCCTTGACAGATGTAACTCTGATTAGTATGTTTGTTAGAGAAATAATTACTTCAGCTCCCAGCTCAGACTTCTTGATGTTAGTTCTGATACAAAAGTGCAGAGAATATTTATGAGCAAACTGCAGGCATAAATATACCGAAGGTTTATGAACTTACGTGATACTGTCAAACCCACAGTGACTCCAAGCAATCACAGTGAGGCACTTAAAAGGTGAGCAGCTCTTTGAAGGTGTCACAGACTGCAGCAAGTGCCACTTTCAGCTTTTTTGGAAATAGTTACTGAATTCTGAGTAATACCATAGGGAGATTTGCCACGCAAAATGACACGCTT
>VXBR01005913.1:1018486-1050362 GCA_013400215.1 Cisticola juncidis
TTTTTTTTGGCTTTTAGAAAGAAACATGGTTAAAATTTCTCATGAAGATCTTAAGATCCAGCTGTTGCCCCCATTGCTGTATCTTGCTCATTGCTGTGGTCTCTGAATATTTTATTGAACTCTATAAGGCATGATGGCTACTGAAGCCTGTGGTATTTTCCTCTGCTTTCAACAGACACTGGAAAGACATGGAGAACATTACTGAAGAGGGAGGAAACATTTCCAAATAGTAGCTATGTTACTTCTCAAGCCAAAAACAACAACAAAAACATCCCAAACGACACCTAAAACAGAAAAAGGCACAGTTAAATGTCAGGAAGTGGTTCTTAAGGGAATAATTCTCCCAAGGTCTTGTGCCATTTTTAACTAGCCTTGACCACGTAAGCAGAGCACAGCAGCTCTCGAAGGATATGTGTGGGCTGCTGGCTCCATGGGCATGTGCAAGCATGCTGCACAGCCTGAGTGAAGAGGGAGAGAGGACACCTGCATACCTCTGGGCCCCAGAAAAGGTAGGCATAGAAAATGTCTGCAGAGGATTACAGATAACTAAATTGCTTCTCTTGGAAGCCTAGAGAATTACTTCTTTCATTGCCCATTTTGTAGCAAAGTTCCCTGGTTTTGTTATGATTAGAAATAAAACCTCATCCTGTGCCAGAGCGGCTGCAGTGCTGGTTGTTCTGGCTAGCAAGGGACAAGGTGAAGCTGTACACTCACATCATGTTCTCTGAAGCACAGACAGTGCAAGAGCCATCCCTGCCTTCATCTCAGCCCAGCTGAGATGGAGCCCCTTCTGTCTGTCCCGTGGGGAGCGAGGGATGCAGCTCATCTGGGGCCAGCCATTGCCAGGGCCTTTGCATGGCTCTTCCCAAGCATGCCTTGGGCCCTTCCACTGAGAACAACTGCAGGCAAAAAGTACAAATGGCTCAGCACAAAGCAAGAGACTGGGTGTGCTCTCCAGTGCGTGGTGAAAAAAAGATACAGCTGGGTAGGCTGCTAATCACTTGGTGGAAACATTTCTTAATTATGCAACAGGCAGCCTTAAATAACCTCCTAGAAGAAAGGCAAACGCTTCTTCCCTTTTGGTGCCACACTTCTTAAAGAGGGAGAGAAGCACTGAGATGTAGGAGGGACTGATGCTGGCAAGCTGGGTGTTTGGGACAGGGCTGGCTGGCGGCTGGCCACGGGGCAAGGTGTGCATTTGCAGAGCGGAAGGTGAAATGTGGCAGGCAAGCCAGCTGCTGGCCAGCAGCAGGAGAGGGCTGTGACAAGCAAGGGAGAGGCAAAAAAAAAAAAGAGGAACTACAAAGGAGAATCTGCCCACTAGGAAACTTATTTTAGCTGCCAGTGTGACAACTCTCACTGCACGACAGCAGCTGTGCAGCTGTGCCCACCACAGGCACTGTCCTGATCCTGAGCCAGCTCAGCATTCTAAGCACACCCAGCCTCTGCCATTGGAGAACACTGTCTTGGAGACATGAGATGCCAGAGCAGGCAGCAGGCTGTGCACACAGCAAAGCTCTGGAGGTCCACCAGCCCCTGGAAGACAGTAGAGCAGTGGGAACTGAAGGCATCATTTGAGGACATCAGATGAGTGTGCAGGATGTGCTGCTCCAGCCAAGGGCCTACTTCCCGTCTGACATCTTCTGGCCACAATCACTTTTGAAATGTACGAAAGTACCTATGACATTTTGAAAAAATATGATGATATTTTCATGTTGCTTGGAGAGATGTGGCTGGAGATAAGAGTGTCTAAAAGCACTCATTATGAACTGAAATAAAGAATAACTGAGGCTTTTGTATGAGTGTTTCCACCTAAAGTACATAGAAGTGTGAAAAGTACCTAGATAAAGTGTCTGAGGAACTAGAACTACTTTCACATGGGGAAAGGAAGAGGTTGCATGAACTGTTATATACTTCCAATTTAGATTTTCAATAGAGAGGTTTTAAGGAGGAAAGATACCTTCTAAATTTTGTGGATTTTTTTAACATCTATCTGTGGAAATCCTAGACATTGGACCAAAAAAAAGCAAAGTGACAGAAATCAGAATAAACCACTCAATCTAGCAAAAAGCTGTACGATCTACTAAACCCTGTCTTGTGATGACAAACCATGTGCAATCTGTGCAGATAAGCCATCACCAGTAGCTAGTTTCCCCTGTGTCTTACTGAGAAGAGGTGGGGAAGAATATGCATAATTAATACCCAGGGGAAAAGTAGGGAACATCTGGTGAAGTAATCCCCCATTATGCTCAAAAGGATATTGATAAAATGAAATAAAATATGCTTTTGTAGCAGTATTCCTCTGGAAAGAGTCCAAGCAAAGTAGCAGGGGAACTGCGATGTGGCGTGGTGGGACATCATCCCACCCACTGCTTCATGCCTGGAGGGGCAGAGGAGGTGGGACAGGGGGAGGTCTGCTGAGAGGAGCCCATGCACTGCAATGCTGGTGGGCATGAAGGCAGACTCATACAGTCTGGGTGATATTTAAGTGTAAAGTTTTTAAATTAAGTTTTTCACATGGTCTTTGATTAAGCTAGAAGTAGGAGGACTAAAGTGAATGTTTGAAGGCTGGAAAAAAGTCACCTGCAAGAGAAGTCTCTGGGTGTGGTGTGACTTATCTTTTCCTGTTTCTCACTGTTATTCAAAGAGAAGGTGGCTTTGTAATTGCAATTATTATCTTTACGTGATAAACTTAGTTCTGGTGACAAGATAAGTAATGCTGTAAGCAAGACCTCATTTTCCTGTTACCAGTTTCTTTGCTTAAGTTATGTTAGTTATGGAGGAAGGCAAGGTACAATGCAAATACACCCTGGCCTCTTATCCAACCTTTCAGTAATATTGTATTTTGCCAGGTAAGGACTTAACATTAAGGTTTTGACATTATGTACAATGATATTGGAAAAAGCTTATGTTGCTTTGACAGAGATAACTTTACAATGATAATCTGCAGTCTGAAAAAATTCCAAAAAACAACAAAGCAACAAAAGTATCTGTTTTCTCTTTCTTCACCCTTAATGGAATTTTTCAGGAAAAATTACTTCTGCAAAATGTCTCTTAAATTTGTAATTACAGCTCCTTTGAAATTTCAAAGCCTGGATTTATTTAGGGCACAGATACTCCGGTTTATTCACTGTGAGCAAGGCTAAGAACAGCTCTGTACCTTGGTCTGCCCCAAGTGACTGGTGCACTGTAAATGTGTCCATGCACACTCATGCCTCCAGCTCTCCAGAGAATCTTTCTGAAAAGAGACGAATGGATGAACCAGACTTTAATGGCAAAAAAGCTTGTCCATTTGTGAGCTACTGAGGTGAAGTCAGTGGTTAGAAACTAAGATCTAACTCATGCTTCACTGCACATTTTGGATTGAAGTGAATGGCTGGGTTGAGCAGGAGAAACACTGCTGAGGTGTTCCTTCCTCCCATGCTGGAAACACACTTGTTTGGGGACTTTCTGAGATATATGCTTTCAAAATTCACAGAAAATGTGACAAAACCTGAAAAAAAGCCCCAGCAGATTCAGCCAAGACTGTGTTTATGGAAACAGCAGACCAAGAGATTTCAAGAGGTTTTGCCATATACCTTAAATACCCTGGGCTGTTATTTTGTGTGGTATGGGGGGAATTGATGGAGGCTTCATTGAGCTTGGGGTGAAAATGGGATTTAATGAGCTTACTTTCCCAGTTTTCCATATTGCTTTGAGCTAAGGGGAGTGCTCTGGCCCCTGCACCCAGGGATCACTCAGTATTGCTGGACAGGTACGGGATGTCGTGACCTGCCTGAGTACCCTGCCAGAAAATGCCTCAGCTTACAAACATGGGGACTTCAGAGTAAAGTGGCAGTGCTGGTTTTGGTGGCATACAAAATGCATGGAGATGGAAAAAATGGAAGTCCTGCCAAAGGTAAGGTGGCCAGGTGCCAGTTGCACAGAGGTGCCAGTTGCACAGAGGTGCCAGTTGCACAGAGGTATGCTGTGCTCTCCCAGCACCACCACACTGCCCAAGCACCTGGACACTGGTGTGAATGAACCCCTGGCTGGTTCACCCGGATTCTTGGCCAGCAGTCTGCTCTGAGAGTCAACAGGTGCCGTTGTTGTAACTAAACTCTTTTTGTGCACACAGTATGGTAATCTCCTGTGGTCACATGTGGGAAAACCCCTCTTTGCACACCACCTTGTAAAAGCCCCACTCAGACTCTCCCCAGACAGAGCCTCCAAAGAGGAAAATTCCTCTTCAGACCTATCAGGCTTGAATCTGATAAAGAAAAATGTTCCTGAGGTGTCCTTAGTCCTTCAAGCTGCAACCTTAAGTCCTTGGAGCTGAGAGCAACAGAGAACTCCAAAAACATATTTCTCTTGAGTTAAAGTCTTAACAGACTTACCTTGGATTATGTCCAAAGCCAGCTCCAACAGCAGCCCAACACTGAGTGGGGCCGGGGTGTATTCCTTTCCCAGAGAAAGAAATACCCCCTGTAGAAGAAAGGTTTTTCATCTCTCCTCTGGGGATGGGCTATCCAATGCTCTGTGGAGGTGAGTTGCCACATATCTCACCTGCTCTGTGGCAGCACCACACCAGGGATCCTGCCAGGAAGGACTGCTGATGGGACTCTGAACACAGCTGGAATCTGGACTGAGCTCACAAAGAGGTTTGGTGCTGGACAAGGGGAACCTAGCAACCGGCCTCAGGGTTCAGCAAGCGTAGACAAGTGTAGGTGTGGTCATGCTCACCTCTAGTCACCACCACCATAGCACAGAGGCTGATGCTACTTGGTCTATGGTAAATTTGTCAATTTTTATTTCTTTTAACTAGAAAAGGAAAAATATTTCATACCTTCTCAAGCTTTTTTTTTCCTCCTTCATATAAGCTAATTCAAGAACTATTTAATTCTCATATACATGGCACTTTTTCTTCTGGTAGCAAATATACTTTAGGTTCTTTTACTTGTGTTCCTATTAAATCTTAATAAAATATATATTTTTTTTTTTTAAATTAATGCTGTCTTCTTGAAAATTTTCAGTGACCTGATGGAAGAAACCAACACCACACTATTTTTTCATATTGTGTTTGCAGTTCATTTAGCCCTGGTACAACACAGCGATGGTGTAGAATTGAAAATAAAGAGCATCACATTTTCCAGACTGAGGGACCAAAAGGTTCTTCCCTCGGCTGTGCTGGAGCAGCTCAGCAGAGGAGTTGCGTGGATGGTGCAGACATGTAGGAGTAGGGAACTTTTTGCATTGCCACATAATGCCAAAACTTGATGGTTGAACCCTAACCCAGCACCCTGTGTGTCATCCATCTGTTCTTTTGACATCTGACTTCTTTACAGCATGAACATGTCTGCCCCACATACAGGGATTGAAACTCCCTGAAGTCTAACTTCAGATGCCAGGAGATAGGGTGGTTTACGCCTTTTCCACAGAGGTAGGTAAAAAATTTTACCTAGAATGAAACTTTTTCAAGGGTTTGACTTTGCTTACTTTTCTTGTGGATTGGGTAGGTGCACTGGGGCTACTAAAGATTAATGACACTGGAGAACCTTTATACTGTGATCTCCCTAGATAAATTTTTGTCTGAAGTCAAAATTTCTTGCAGCTCAGAACTGAAGGTCAATGGACTGCGTAACATGATTAGACCTTTTCAAAGGAATTCTGCTTTATCAGGATATGAACATTAGTACAAGGTAGACTTCAGGAACATTTTGTATATCTTCCCAAATGTGAACTGTGCCCACAATCTGGAGGGAAATCTAAAGGCAATGATGGAGATTTGTAATCCAATTAAAATCAGTCATTATCCTTTGGAGATAATAAAATTCTAAGCTTAGAGGGAGAAAATGTTCAGCAAAGATCTTGGTTTTGTATCTAACATTTCCTTTAAATAATAATGTAATGGAAATTATTGTTCATATGTGGTACAAGTAAATAATATCTCCTTGAATGCAACTCACACCCATGAGTCCTACAAGAGTTGCTTAAAGAAGAGGGAAAACAGCCAGTGTCATTCTGTGTTACTTGTTAGAAAACAGATTTTTCTTTAATAAGCCTGATTCAATGCTTTGCTGATGTCAATTTCTAGCCTGGTTGATAAAAGCAAATACATAGACTTTCGTGAGCTATTTGTTTTGGTATTGTAGAATATTTGGACAGAAAAATCTAGCAACTCTTGCTGGCAAAAAACCCATGCCCATTAAACTGAGAGCTGATACCTTGGCATAATTACTAATATGTTTGCCGTAAGAAATCTTTACCACATGACTTTTCTAGTGATTTTCTGGAGACATCTGTGCCAGATTTGATCTCATTCTACATTTGCATCTCTGTCCAGGAAGAAAATATTGAGTCATTACTTAATATTTTTTGTACAAACCAAAGATCCCAACAAACTGGGAAGACTAAATGAGGAAAAGGAGTCAGACAGTATAAAATATCTGGATTAGCAAACTAGACCCCCTGAAATAAATGCACTTTAATACAGGAAAGTATAAATCAGGGTATTACATTTTGAGATCAACAAAGAGAATTAAGGGCACAGTGAGCAAATAGCACAATATGAGCTCACAGTTTTAGAGGGGTAGAACTGTTTAGGGATGTCCTGGTAAGCTAACAGAAAAGGTGTTTCTTGCCCCTGCATTTCTTATTGCTGAGATTTTTTTCCCCATGCTTAGAATTTAGTAATTCTAAAACTGTTTACTGGTCCTTCTCAGGTATCACTAAAATCACAATTTTATCTTTATTATGACTATTTTTCCACTCCAAAGAGGGTGTTTATTCCTTGATTATGTCATTAAGTCAATACAGAAATAGATAAAAGCCAGCTAGATGAACTTCTCACTTCACTTCCTTGTTCATGCCACAGTGGTTTATTCTCATCTCCCTTGATAACCTTGAAAACCTCAGAGTAAACAAGTGGGTCCTCTGTTTGCACCAGTTTATAACATTAATCACCATATAAGCCGGATACAAATTCCCTGGTACATCTCAACTGTGTTATGATTCAGAGAAGCTGAACACTGATCTGCAGCCAGCTGCAAGTGGTGTACAGAAAATTGTGACTCAATACTTTTCCTTGTTGTTTAAAAAAAAATTCAGATTTTTGTTTTGTCAGAAAAGAAACTGATAATGGAGCCAGGTAGATCTTTGATGCAATTCCATTGACTCTAGAGGAAAACCCTATTTTCTCATTATTAATGTATGTGGATGATATATTGGTTTTGGTAACTGCCTTGCCATTAACACTTACCCTGATACATCTCTATTTGGTCTGATTTTCTACACTGAGAACGTGTTGGCCCTGAACTAGGAATTTTTGAGAATTCAAATACATTTCTACACTGTTAAAGGAACCAAGGAAATGGTAATGTAGCAATGGTAATGAATGGCAATTGATTAATATCTAGATGTTGTCCAGTGCAGAGACATGGATGTGGTTTCCCACGCTCCCTTCAGGCAAGTTTCCTTTTGATTCCTCTATATCCCATGGAGTACCTGAAAGAAAACAAGACAAAGTGGCTTCAGAAAAATGCAAGTGTCTCAAAAGAGTGAGACTCAGTTGATCCCAAAGTTATGGGATTGTTAGTGTGCAGTAAGTACATTCTCAATGCAGATAGAAATAATTATTGTTATTTATATATCAGACCTTTCACCTCAGAATGCCAATTNCATACTTCGGGGTTGATTGCTGGCTGCAGAAGTGTGAATGGCCCTCCGTGTTTGTGTCAGGGTGTAGTTCAGCAGTGTTGATGGTCTTCCCAACGACTTCTTCGCCCTGTTATCTTTTTAGACAGAGAAAACCTACAGAGGTGCGTGTCTTTTGTTTAACAGGAATCTATGGGACACGTAGGGGGTCACGTACACTTCTGCCTTGCATTTATACAGTATATTACAGTTTCCAGTTTATTATTATTATCTATAAGAACATGAATTAATTATTTCCCATTTTTCACACCAATGTATGTTCTAATCAGATGATTAATTTAATCTCATAACTACTGAGCAGAGCTGAGTGCTACTTCTCCAATTTTATTCAGAACAAACATAAATGGAAAAAGTGAGAAGAGGTTAATTACCCAGAAATGCAAGGCATTGAAATGCCTAACACCCATTGATTTCAGGAAGCACTCCTTGCTGTAAGTTTTGAGTGGCTGTCCTTTGCTACACCACACTGATTAGTCAGGAATGTGTATTGCCTTGACTTTCTAACTTTCTCCAAGAGGAAACATCTCCGTAGAAATGGGTTGTGAGATTCAGCTCATCAATCGTGTCACCTTTATGGTGTAAACATCTGCATCCAGTCTAATCCCCTGGACGCTCCTTGTAGTCAAGGAAGGGTAAGACAACAGAGATGAATTCCACCCTGTGTGTCTGCACCGCAAAAGCGGAATACCAAAACACAACCCACCCTAGCTGTGGTCATCCACTTACCCTTGATATGCAGAGATCCACTGGAAAAAATTACAAAACATATCCAGGGGATTTCCACACAGTCCTTGATGTTATCTTTGGTGTTCTAATTCAGTTTCAGAATAATGCACTCATTTGTACTTTTTCTTGTGCCTACTTGCCTCTGCTTCAACAAGCTCAAAGAGATTTTAAACATTTACTGGCTCCACAAGCCTATAAACTTATCATTTTCTCATTTTTATGTCTCTGATGTCCTGTGCTTATTTTCCATTTATTATAGGATTTTCTGGACCAACTTTATCTGCTGCTGATATTTTCATCATTGTAGTGTTAAAATACAGAGTTAGTCAATCTTCTAAGCATTAGCAAGTATTTTAAAATAATTTATGGCTTTTTGGCTGGGGAAAAGTAAATCATAATGTGATCTGGAATTGAAAATATTTAGTTACACCCTGAATTACAAAAGCAAAAAAGCATATTGATAAAAGATGAAGCACAAACACAGCTCTGGCAGCTATAATACTGATGTTATTATTACAGACTGAGATTTCATTGTTGACAAGAACAAAAGAGATACAACCTACCCGTAACTGCTGTGTTTGCTGCTGGACTTCACTGAGAGGTTAATTTGAAGTTGTTTACAAAGAAGAAGTGCTGTTAACTCAAAAAGACTAAATACTGTGAAATTGGGAAGATCAGCACTTTGCAGAGCATGACCAGACGTTTGCATTTCTACAGATAAATCCATCTGCAATACACAGAAGGCAAGCATAAAGGAGGAGCCTTAGGAGCTAGAAATTTTCAGAAAGCTGCATTAATGACCCTCACCTCCTCCAGAGCCTCAGGGAATAGAAAAACGAGATGCCCTGGGAGCTGGTTCAACAGAAACCTCATTGCACTGCAAGATGCAATCACAGGTACCTTGGGAAATTGGCTAAAGCTGGAAATGCTGTGTCATCTATTTAGCACATGCAGATGTGGAAAATACAACAAAGCTCTGCACATTAAAGATCAAACTGTTCCTGATCCCAGCTGATGGCAAGTTTCTCTTCTGGGAGGGGAGAGTGAGCTTCTACCAGAGGACAGACATGTGGCAATGAGTTAACATCGTGGATGTAAGGCAACTTACAGTGTGCAGGCACACAAACAACCCAAATCCTCAGAAAAAATCTTACCACTCCAAGGAGGACTCAGGGTATCACAGTACTCAGAGTGGAAAGCTGGTGCAGCCCCTTTGCAGAGGAGATGAGCAAAGATAAAGGTCTGATGAAACACCAAACTATCTAAACTGAAAGCTGGTTAATTAAATCATGAAAGCTCAGTGACAAGAAATTCTGCCTTGATAGCTCCTCTCTGCTGAATGCACAAAAAAAAAAAGTGAGAGAAAGAAATTCTGGTGATGAATATGTTAAATTTGACATTCATATAGACTTAGGTTTGGCTGGGCCTAGTGGGGTTAAGCTACATGTTTAATGTGAGTAATGCATTTTGAACTTTAAAGGTGCACATTTTTGATATGACTCAAATGCACAGGAGTGCCAGCAAGCACCGCAGGCTTTCCTGCCTCCAAGCACCTGACCTGGCACCAGCCTTCAAAGAGAAGGGCTCTGCCAGGGGCTATCATTTATTGTTCTATCACAACTGCCCAAACTTCCCTTTTATTAAAAAAGTCTCTGGAAATGATGACTTTTCTTTTAGGCAAATGTAAACTGGTTTAGATGTACTCATGACTGTGATAAAGCTATGCAGTATCATCCTTTTCTTTCAGGCTGCACCTTAATAATACATAAATGATTAAGAATGTAATCTCTTTTCACCAGTAAAAATTAGCTTTGTCCTCATTACAGGTAATAAGTTACAGGATAAATAAGCTGTAATCTATCATGCTGAAATATCAGTTTGGCTACTTTTGTTGCCTTTTAAGTTGCTGTGCATTCAGGACCACAGCAAATGCTAAAACACCTAGTTCCCATTAAAGTGTAGCAATCCACCAAGGCATGCATATATTTAAATACAATGACTTTAGCAACAAACTTGCTCAGGTAGACATGCCTTTGTGGCATGAGGGTACCAACAGCAGAAATATAAGGGGCATCTTTTCCCTTCAGAATGTATAAAAAGAAGAGACTATTTTTGAATGTTATCTGACCAAATTCCCATCCTATTTATTCTACAGAATATCTCATTGCTCAGGGATTGGCTGAACACTGGTCAATGGTGAGCAGTTGTATTGTGCATCACTTATTTTTCTTAAGTTTTATTCCTTTCTCTCTAATTAGTATTATCACTATTGTTTGTTTATTTATTTATTTATTTATTTATTTTGTTGGTTTTGGTAATAGTAGTAGTAATAGTAGTAGTAGTAGTAGTATATTTTACCTTGTTTCAGTTATTAAACTGTTCTTATCTAAACACATGAGTTTTAATTCTTTTTCTGATTCTCCTCCCCATCGTGAAAGTGTAAGTGGGAGTGCATATTTTCAATCCAGAACATATTAAAGAGGTAACAGACTATTTTTGTATAACAACTGGCCAAATGCCCAACAGAACACCTGGAGTAAAGTTCCAGAAGCACATTGAATTATTGGGGCTTTACATGAATACAAATGTTACTGGAGTTTGCAGCAAGAAGTTTATCTAGCACCACTGCAGTTTACACTCTCCCGTCACTAGTGTCAGGAAATGAAATCAATCCCACAAAAAGTAATGTTAGCATGTGGGATCTCTGAGCAGACAATCTCATGCTACTCCATATTTCATGCTGTGACCAAACTCTGCCCCACAGCAGTGTATCTGACAGAGGTCGCCAGGAAAAGCATTGTTTTCAAAGCACAAAGCACCACACAGAATTGTGCTCCTTCCTCTTAGCAGATCCCCAGCTCACTGGCTTTGCTTTACATTGTAAATGAGAGGGGGATTTTGACTCCTTGTCTTGTCATGACACCCAGTAGTGGCGCTTTTAAAAAACACTATTGGCTGGGAGCTGGACTAACTCATGATGTGCATTTCTGTGAGCTCATATGAATCCCTTGACATCGAGCCACAAACAGAGAACAAAACCTAAGATCCCCCTTCCCCGGTAATTCACCAGGGGAAATCTGAATTCCTGCCCAACACCATATATGTGTACTAGAGCTTAACACTCCCCCCCAAAAAGAGAAAAAAGTTGTGGGGAAAAAACCAGCCAAACCAATAACAAAAAGCATCATTGCTGTCAGAGATCGAGGTGGTGGGAGGGAGGTGAGTTTGAGTTCATAACATTCACTTTAGTGAGGCTGGAGGAGGAGACAGACTGGATAGCATGCTGCAGACTGTCTTTCAGTATTAGACAGAGGAAATTTTTTTGAAAATAAAGATTAGTAAGAAAAGAAATCATCATAAAACTCCCAAGCAAAATTACCTGCTCTTATTTTAGATTTCTCTGTGATGGACAATAGGTGATTTGTTTTTTTTTTAGTATAGATATATATGTATACATAGAGGCTTTTTTCCAATTGACATTCATCTTGACAAATGGAGATATAATCACATGGAGCTGACCAGGTTTCATACAGCAGCTGTTTGATGGAAAAGGGCTGCAAGATCCTGGGCAAGGGTGCTGGGCTGCCTGGGAGTCAGTGAGTGGACAGCCAGGCTCTGACCAGACAGCAGTGGCAGGCAGCTGCTGGAACCTGGGCAGACTATCTGAGCTGGCTTGATCACAGGTTGAGAAGTTATAACATTTGTGTAGGTGCAGGACTGGGGTTGTGAGTACATATATGTGTCCCACTGCATTGAACAGCTAGATGAATAACCCACCTGAGAGCTAGAGGCAGTCATCTCCAAAATAACCACAGATGGTCAAGGAAAGGAAAGTTAATGAGACAGCAGCTTAATTAAACCCCTTGTCTTTCTTACTATTTAGGTAGAACAACCCTTCTGAATCAGGCAAGGGTTGATGCTAAGAGTGCTTACCACTGATGTAGGAGAAAGCATCAGCACAGGAATGACTGAACAAGTTTAGTTTAGTCCACTGAATCCGCTCTCAACATTGACAGGTTTGCTGCTCTGCATGTTAGATGTGGGACCTGAGAAATGGAGCACTCCAATGTACTTTTAACTCCAGATTTTAATGGGTCTTTGCAGTTTAATGTAATCTGAAATTATAACTTTTTTGTGTTGTGGTTTTTTTCTTTTGGTGATGTATGTATTACACTGTAATCTCCTACTCAAGTATGCAGGATAAAATTCTGCAGCCACTGCTCCCCTGTGGCTCTCACCTTAACAAACCATGCCTTATATCACCATGATGAACTTACATGCACAAAATTAGGCTCAGCATGATTTTTTGGGGATTTATACTCAAAACACATATTCAACATCTAAACACTAGGAATGAATCCTCCCAAATACTGCCTTCAGCCCCCAAAGTCCTTCATCATTTCTGTCAGTAAAATCTCCAGGTACTGAGGATATCTTTGGTGAGGCTGTATCCCAGCTCCCACACTACAGAAGCCTTCCTGCTGCCAAAGTCTCAGCAAGACTCTCAAACAAAGCATCAACCTGGACACATGGACTGCCAGGTCTTGCTTCTACCAGATATCCCTGATTACTCATTGCCTCCTAAACACAGCTAGAGATGAGCAGGCTAAGTTTATAATTTTTGTTTGGTAGGTTGACTAACTTTTTGACATAGCTGCTCAAAAGTCTCTGCTGTGCCTACTCAGAAGAGGAGCTAACACTTTCCCAAGTGTGAAAAACACCTCAGCATATCCCAAGAGCTTTGGTCTCATAATGGGGGCCTATTTGGGGGTGTTATCTTAATCACTGAACTGCCCTTTCTCCCATGCCCATCATTATCAGTATAAAGGCCATAGCTGCCAGGTAAGAGTGGTTTAACTGACTTCAGACATCTTTGAGGAATGGGATGGTAGAGATGGGACAGTCTGCAGCAAGTGCAAGGACATCAGGATGACAGACAGCTGGTAAAATGGCTATCAGGTCAGTAGCTTAGTGTTAGGTGTTTCAATCTAAAACAGTATATGCTGTTTCATGATCCCAAACCTGTTAAGTGGCCTAGTACTTCACATCATGCCAAAGACTTGCCAGGCAAAGCACTGAAATATCAAAAGATAAATCTATGTACTCTCTACACTGAAAATGTACTAAGTGTTTTCTTCTTCTGTATACCATGTTATCTGTGAATTGAATAGTTATATCCCTGAGAAATCCAGAAACATAGAATATATTCTGATCATCTTATATTCATCTGAAGTATCCCTTCCTCAAATAAAATGAATGTGCAAGCCTGCACAGCAATGCCTTCCTGCACTATATTACAAGGAATTCCAGTATAATACAAGTAGTCATTAAGCTATTTGCTTCTTATTGGGATTGCTTAGCTAGGAGAAAAAGGGTTCAGGAGAGACCTTATCACGTTCCACAACTACACCAAAGGAGGTTGTAGGCAGGTGAGAGTCAGTCTCTTCTCCCAGGTAAAAGTGACAGGACAAGAGGAAATAGCCTCAAATTGCACCAGGAGAGTTTTAGAAAAAAAATCCCTCGCTGAAATTATTATCTGGCATTGGAACAGCCTGCCCAGGAAAATGTTTAAGTCCCCATCCCTGGGAGTGTTCAAACAAGGTTTGGATGTGGCACCTGGAGCCATGATTTAGTGATATTAAGTTAACAGTGGGACTCAGTGATCTTGGCGATTTCTTCCAATCTTAACAATTCTATGATTCTCTACTAGTTTTGCATTTCTGCTAAGAAAAAAATCTCTGGCTATCAAAGATATGTTCTTAGAAAAGAGCTTTCTTTTCTTAGTGAAGTGGTCACAAAAAGGGAGACTCCAAATAAAAGTTCTCTCTTGCAGAACAGGAAGGAAAAATAGATGAACTTGAAGAGTTGTCTGGGCAAAGAGCAGAAAGCATCAAGAGGATCAAAATCCCCTTGGGGATTTAAGGGAAATACCAGAGTATTTTTTAAAAACAGGCTCCACTAACTTTGATGTTCCCACACAAGTAAATCACAAGAGAGACTGGGCACTCATTTACATGGGAGCTTCAGAATGAGACCAGCCTCATGTGACACAAGGGTTATGAGTAATGGGCCCAGAAAACAGCAGAGAAAAATCAGTGGGATCTGGGCTATTTGATCTGAAATCCTTCCTGTCTGCAGAAGTTGTCATTAACAGCAAGTGGAGTAAATCAGCCTCCTGACACTGAGGGTTGTCATAATGGAGGTTCTGTCTTTCCAGTGAGTAGGGGCTGGTGGCTGCTGAGCGTGGATGCCATGACCTGCCTCCATCTCCTGCTGCCTGGCTGCAGACATCCCTCCCTTCTCTTCCACCACTGAGGTGTCTGTCTGGTCAAAGTTCAGTGAATTGCAGGGACATGTGAGTTGCATGAGTTGTACAGAAGGGATAAGGTGGGTACTGGTCAACAGAGTGAGATTTTGCAAAAGAGCAGTATGCTGTAGAGATGGTGTTGGTAGGTCCAGCAGGCTCTGCTCTGGGGGCTGTAGGCTGACTTCTAGGCTGTATGCTCTTAAGGCTGAGGTAAGCTCTGTGAATGCACAGGAAACTGGGCCATGGATTAAAGACTTAACCAGGACGGACAGCAAGTGAGCTGAGAGGTCAACCTCTTAGGAAAGTGTTCTTGACTGCAAAGGGATGTTTGCAGCCTTGACTCATATTTTTCTTTCATGTCACAAGCAACACCTAAAAGCCATGATAACGTACGGTATTGCCTGTCTAGGCAGAGGTCTGAAACACCTGAGTGCCAGTACAGGAGTTACAGTGCAGAAATCCCCTGGCAGGGAGGCTTGGTTAGGCTGAGCTTGGGATGAGAAGAAAACACTGCTTTCATGTAGTTTTTCAAACAGCAGTTGGCAACTTGCTCTTCATGAGCACTGAGCAACTCTGATGCCAAGGCTTCCCTGCAGAGGGCAGAGGGAAGGTTGTAGGCCTGGTCTGTGCCTTTGGGGCTGCACACACAGCTGTGTGGAGGCTGGGATCATGTGCTGCCATCACCACCCCCCAGGGTGGCACTCAAGCACCACTTGCTGGGAATTCTTGTAATAACAGATGGATTAACACAGAAAGCCAAGGTAAGTCAGTGCAGCTTAGGTTTTGTTGCAGTTTGATCCTGCACCATCCATACTCTCCCACACCCACTCTTCTGGGGACTGAAAATACTATGCACTCTCAGGAGCCAAGTCCTTATGCCCAGGTCTTTCAACAGAAGCAAGAGCCTTCCCTGAGAGAACGCCCACTTTTACAGCAAGTTATCACCTCTTCAAAGCACTTGGCGACATCATTTGCACCAGGAAACAGTCAGTAACATGTTGAATGGTAGTTCTGAACAGGAGGGCTTCCTTCAAAGGATATCCCATCCTCAACTGTGCTCTCTCGCATAGATATAAAGATAACAAATTCAATCCTTCAATAATTTATTTCTTTATACAAGAGAAAGTTTTTCAATTATACATTTATGTTTTTAACTTTCAACACTAGAGTAAATATATGTAAAAAAACCTAGTTGTGCAAATTTCAAATTGCATTGTTTCAAATAATATAAATATTTTAATAAAACATACGTTCACATTAAGATTCACAAAATATATAAAATTTAACAGAAATAAGTCATGAATTTTTTTTTCTTTTTAGAAACTGTTTTTTTTAGTAACTAGAAAAAGATTCAAAACTTGAGAAGTTAGAAGAGGTATCACCTCCAAAATCATAGCAGCAAAACAGTTGCTGAAAACTTAAAAGGTGTGAAAGGAGAACAGAGAAGCAAGTAACAGGCACAGTCGTAAAGCTGAGGCTGCTAAAGAAAGTATTGCAGATTGAGAAGTGGATGGGTAAACTTCAGGAGTAAAATCTCAACCCTGAAGAACTCTTGTTACTGAGCTCCCCGCTGTTTGCAGGGTAACAGAAT
Organism: Cisticola juncidis; assembly: GCA_013400215.1. Lineage (NCBI taxonomy): Eukaryota > Metazoa > Chordata > Aves > Passeriformes > Cisticolidae > Cisticola > Cisticola juncidis. Next base: position 1,034,803 of record VXBR01005913.1, read on the forward strand.
CCCATTAAGGATGATAGAAAGTGTGACAGAAATGGGGAGAGGGTATGAACAGCACACACATACTCCTGACAGTTGCAGTGCAAGAGAAAAGAGTCTCGTTTCAGAAGTGAAGACAAAGGGCTGTGGGGTTTTTCTCGTCTGTTGGAGGTAATTCCTTCCACAAAAGTGGGAAATGGCAGGATGCATTTTCCCCATCACGTGCATTTCTTCTGTAACTTCTGTCTTTCCAGCTCTCCTGGGATTTGGGAAAGGATCTAAATGCTGGTTAGGTTAAGCATGCTAAAGGAGCAAAGCAGTGCTGGTCTTCTTTGTGGCTGTGGGCTCTGCAAACACAGAACTGCTTACTGTTACCACCCTAAATGCCCATGGGAGCTCCTGCCCTGGTGAGCTCTGTAAAAACAGCAAGGACACAAGCAAACCAAACCACATTTCTTCAGATGTCAACTGGAAGTTGCATCAATCTGTCCTGGGTAACCCCGTTCAGGAAGGACTTGCCCCTGGCTGATGTATGCAAACATAAAAAGGTCCTGCATCTCAACAGCAGACATGGCTCCTTGCCTGGGAGAGGGGAGGTATTGAGAAAGAGGCAGAACTGGGAAGTTATTTGGATTCAAATGCTTCACACTTCCTCCTGGGAAGTCCAAGAATTAAATATGGAATTGTAGGAGCTTAGTCATGAATGAGAGCTCTGTGCAGAAGGCAATGTGACCTTCTCAGCAGTCCTTGTATGCAGTGTTTAGAGGAAGTAGAAATTTATTCCCATTCTTGGGAATAAACATGATCTGAGCAGAGAGCTTATGTTTCCCCCCACCCTCCCACTCCCAGGACCGTTAAGTGTTTTGGACGTAGCACCATTTCAGTGAAGGAAGTAGCTGGTATCTCTTTCGTGTTCCCCACTAGCCATAGATCTGTTTGAACTGGTAGCACTCGTTGCAGTAGCCGTTGCACTTGGCATTGCCATAGTGATCACAGGCAGGGGCTCGGCAGCGTTGCTTGGGAGGCTCCTGAGCCAGCAGCTCCCTGGCACTCCCCGACGGTGGCAGCTGACCAAGGCGCCGGCACTCCGGGCACAGGTCATCACTTCTGCAGGCCAGGTTGTTTCTACACGAAGCCACAGCACACTGTCTCTTCTGGGAACTCACTGCTGCTCGCTGCACATCTCTGTGCTGCCCTGTTCTCTTGAAAAATATTAAAACGCATTGTCAGTCGGTGTGCTGGCAGCACAAATGACTTTTTGTTTCCTTTTTACTCTGCTCGTGGTTTGTATAGGTAACCACTTGGGTATTGTTCACAGGCACTTCTACAAAGTGCAATACCAAGAGCCAAGTTGAGTTTTACCAAAGAAAATCACAAATTCTGTCATTTCTTAGGAAAAAGTATTGGTCTTTTTATCTTTGGCAATCCTTAATTCTAAAAGGACCAAAACAAACCAAATTAAAAAAGCCTTATCTGGAACGAAGATAATCTGTGATGGACTCAATCAAAAATGCAACTTGAACCCCTTGACACAGTTGCACAGCTCTAAATGTAAGAATGAAAATCCCTCCCCAATCAACAAAACAACCTAGATGGTGGTCCAGTTGCTTCCACTGAAATTGGTGGCAAAATCCCAGCTGACGTAAAACTGAGCATGGCCATGACAACACTAAACAGAGAATGACTTTTTATGAGTGCTGCTCAACTGCAGCAAAAAAAAAAAAAATCATGATACTCTCTGCCTTTCCATGATAGTTAAGATGCAGTCATTTGGGGATTCTCTAGTATGGATCCCCAGTTGCTCCCCAAGACAAAAATATGCAGTGCTAAACAAGAGGAAGATTCTAAGAAGTTCACACTTACTTCTGGCTGTCTCACCAGCTGTTCTTCTGTCCTTCTGGCTTCTTGGAATCGCTGGTTCTGGGCTATAATGAAGCAGTTCTGGCAGTACCCCTCGAGCATTGTGCTGCCCAGGGTGCCGCAGTCGCGCCGCTGGCAGGACACGGTGTTACGGAAGGCGGCAGCGGAGCTCCCCGTCTGATCTGCTGCTGAAGACTTCCTCTGAGATCTCCTCTGGTGGCGTAGCAAAACACTGTCTGTAATGCAAAGCATGAACAGGAGCCGTCTGAATGTGCCCAACAGAACTGATGACCCAAAGCAGCTATAAAAAGCTCCCCACCTTAAAAATTCAAATAAATTAAAAAGATCAAGTAGCCTCAAACATGGGTTTTTGACAATCCTGAGACCTCCCTCGGTTGGTACATCTTTCTTCATGTTACATAAGTAAGGGTGTTAACGTAGCCTGATTTTCATGTAAGTTGTTGAAACAGATAGTTTGGGAAAAACTTGCCCTAAGTGGGAATCTAGATCCCACTGAAGTGAAGGCAAATTTTATCTTTGACTTCACTTTGACTGTCATCTGTGACCTACCCGTTTCACCCTCCCCAACTTCAGTCACATCAGATAACTGAAGTACAGAGCTTAAGGGGAAAAAATGCATTATACTTTTCAGTCTCATGAAGCAATCTTGTATGTTCCATAATCAGAAGGAAAAAAAAATTCACTCTGAGCAATGCTGGAAAATAAGGTATTGCAAGCTGGCATAGAAGTTCCCTAATCTGAATGCATGTGGAAAGATGCCATTGTTGTGAAAGATGTCTCTGCCAACAGCAGGGGGGCTGAATTAGATGATCTTTAAAGGTCCCTTCAAACCCAACCTATTCCATGTTTCTTTACTTGTATCAGCAAACTTATCTACAATAAAATAGTCTGAAGAGATAAGCAATAATCCTCTCACATATGCCTCTCAGGCTCTATACCTAAGGGCTCTTACCTGTGATACAGGGCAGCAGCATGAAAGATGAAGATTTCATGCTGTGGTTTATTCACAGACTATTGCCTTTTTGAAGGTCAGTCTTTAAACACATGTACTTGCACACACAGGGTATCACCAAGGAAGATTTCAAGGCAGAGTATAACAACACACTCTTAAGTTATTCCAAAATACAAGCTAATTATCTACAGTCAACTTCTACTTGCTTTGCTTGTCAAGGCAATTACAGCGGTTACTCCAGAACATTATACCTGTTACGTCCAGAACAGAGAGAGATCTACAGATTCTTCAAGGCTTTTTAAACACCTTGCTAACATAACTGATTTTCAGTACATTCCATACATTTACAGTATGTCCCTCACTGACCTCTACAACTTGTCTAGCTGTGAAGAAAATTCATACCAAACCATGATTGCAGTAGATGATGGGGAGGTATCAAAAGCCACCCCTACTGAGTTGGTTTTGCTTCCATCAAAGCTGAAATGAAGTTTTACAAGAGATTTCACAGATTTCTCACACTGCTGCCATGTGCCCCTTATGGTATGCTGTTTTTGTCTGGGGTAAAGTTAATTTTCTTCACAGTGGCTGGTATGAGGCTATATTTTGGATTTGTGCTGAGCACAAGGTTGTTCGAGATGTTTTTGTTATTACTGAGCAGGGCTTACACAAAGCCAAGGCCTTTCTGCTTTTCACACTGCCCTGCTGGCAAGGGTGCATGGGAGGTTGGGAGAAGACACAGCCTGAACACCTGCCTACCCATGGCAAGCAATGAATTAATTCTTTGCTTTGCTTGTGTATGCAGTTTTTGCATTTCCTATTAAACTCTCTTTATCCCAACCCATGAATTCTCCAGCTTTTACGCTTCTGATTCTCTGCCTGAGACCGCTGGTGGGAGAGTGAGTGAGTGGCTGTGTGGGGCTTGGTTACTGGCTGAGGTTAAACCACGACAATAGGATCATAACAGACAGAAAATCACCTTCTCTTCACACTGTTTTCATAATCCCTCGCCCTTTTATCAACCAGTACCCTCAGAATTTCACAGTCCAAGGAGGCTGATCTACAGCCAAAGTGTATCAAAGCTCACATAATTTCCACTTACCATGGTTTTCCCTGTACTCAAAGAAACACAGTGTGCAAAAGCCCTCATTCTGTGATGTCCCAAAAAACTTGCAACCAGGTTTCCTACAGAGGATGCCTCCCCTGTTCTCCTCTGGAGGCAGTGCTGGTGGTGGGGGCTCCTTGTGATGGCTGTTGGGAGCCTGTTGGCAGGAGTGCTGGTGGAGGATCTGTGAGATCTGGGACGGGTCAGATGTTGATCTCTGGTGGCAGGTGGGCAGGAAAGCGGGACTGCCATTTGGGGACTGCTCTGTAGACCTTTTGAAGCAAGTGCTGCATATACCATTGAAGGTCCTCTTGGCCTTTTGACGGCACGTTTTGCACGTGGCATAGTTTAAGTGTCTCTGGTCATCCAAGTTGTTGTAGGGACTGAGCTGTCTGGAGTTGTAGCAGCGTTCACACAGCCCATTGTGTTGCACATTCAATGTGAAGGGGCAGTCTGGGGTCCTGCACTTCATGGCTGTGGTTTCACTGTACAGGAAAAGGCTTGGAGCGGTTGGAGGTGCAGAGCGAGGCTCTGTTACAGGCCCTTCAGATGTCCATCCCCCAGGTTCACAAATACCCCCACGGGAGGAGCCTGACCCAGGTGCCTTCAGCTTCTCAGGTGCTGCTTTGGAGGTCTGCTTTCTTCCCTTGTTCCCTTGGGACCTCTGCTCAAAGCATTCGTGGCAGTAGGGCTGGGTGTTCACAGACATGTAGAAAGGGCAATTCGGCGTTTCACATTTCATCTGTAAGAGGGAGAGCTGGGAAAGTGACAGTTCCAGTCTATTCCTGGGACATGTCTCTCTTCTAGCAGGTTCAGCATTCTCCTGCCACTTCTTGTACTCATGCTGTACCAGTTGAAAGTAATCCTCCACAAGGTTTATTTCTTTGGGTAGGTTGCCTTCATCTAACCTGACAGCCAAAAAAGGAAGATTGCATCAGTAGTTGAAAAGAGCAGATGGTGGGAATGGAAGCAAATACAAGTAATGTGGGAAGGAAATGCAGATTTAATGCACATCCATATTACTCAGGCAGAAGATCTGAGATGTTGCTGTAAATGGAAATAATTTTAAAAGCAGGTGTTCAGTGATGGAGACTTCCACATCTGAAATAAGTATTCTGACACAATGCTAAACAGAAGTATTCTTAAAAGGCTTTGCTGGGCGAGAGTTTTCTGTCCTAAGAGGTGTTTTCACAAAGAATACGGGTAATCTCTCAGAAGCAGAAAGTCCCCCAAATGGTGAATTTCTCTGAAGACCGGTGTTCAACTGAGCAGAGGTTAGAGTAGAAGACCCCCTTCTTCACCAGCCCACACTAAGAACAAGCCCTTTCTACAGTGGGCTCAGCATTTCATGATACAGTTTATCATGAAATCTGTTCCTGGTTCTGCCCTACTGGGTCTGTATCTACCAGCAGAATTCCTCTAACAAACTGTGGGGCTTCAGTGTGGTGCATGCAAAGCTAGCACCCATCACACCATCCTTACTTTGCCTCCAGCAACAGGGAAAACCCTGCACTGGAGCTTTAATACAGTTGGTAGGATGAGGAGCTACCATTTCTGGCAATACTTCAGAACATCTAGCCAGAGCAACTAGGGAAGCTCAAGTGCTACCTTTTATGTGTGGGTATATCCTTTGGGTAGAAGGACTTCAATTTTCAAGGCCCCTACACCAGAACCAGCCAAGAGGGTAAAGATCCTTTCTGTGTGGTAGTGGAAGCTAAGACAGAGGATACAGAGAGTTACTTCCCTCTGTCAGTTCTGGGGGGAATGGTTGGGCATCACTGCCAGTGTCCACTGAATAAGAGAAGCTGAGGGGTGTTGCCAGCTGCTCCCTGCATGTTACTGATGCTCAGCCATCAGGGGGACAAGCAGAGATGCCGGTTCCTCCACTGGCCACAGCTTCCTGCCTACTGCCACACAGAACAGCCCAGGGTGCTGAGGCATCTGTGCTCAGAACATGCTGCCTACTGCTTCCCCTAGGGCAGCCAAAATTACACCAACTGCCCATTATGCAATGTGCCCTTACACATAGCACAAGAGCTTGGGCTAACTACTTCCTGCATTTAACTACTTTTCAGCCACCCTCCTATGTAATCTACGCATGAGTGAAACTGATCAAATGTATTTTTTCTTCTAAAATGCTACTTTCCGTTTGCTAAGTCTGAACATATTTTTGCCTTTAAATTTGAGACTGGCCTCAGCTCATACTACTTCAAAACATATCAACAGTAATGCCAATGTTTCGTATTTCAGGTAGTAACCACATGGGCCACCTAGGAAGGAAAGAAAGACCAAAAGAACACACTGGGCTGCCCAGCTTGACCCACCTCTATAAACAAGGTAACTTTGAGGAAAAAGGAGTGACACTCACTTTGCAGCATTAATTAGATGAGTTGTACCATGATCCCAGCCTTGCACTGGAATTTCTATCACTATCAAGTAGTCTTTCAGCAGCTGCTCTTTCTCCCTCTCTTCTGCATCTGTCAGAAAGTGCACATTCAAATCCTCAAATCTGCCTTGTTCACTGGTGACCAGAGGGACAGCTCGGATTTCTGTGGGGAAACAAGATGGATTAACACATATACACACACCCATATATATATATATATGTATTTGTATATTCACACACCCATAAACAGACAGTTAGAAATAACCATAAAATGCAACACGTGGAGATATCACCACTAAATTTTAGAGAGAGGATAACAGCTGGGCAGAGCAATCAGTTTCTATGTGGTACTACTGAGGGAGGTTGCCGACACAGCTACATAACAAACTTAGCCCCATCCCACAGCAGTTTTAATGTCCCCACAGCAACTATCTTCTCCATGTGAACAGGATTGTAGATATTTGTTTGTTATGCCTTTTGGTGGGATGATGCTGTAACCTGAACCTAGATAACTGCTGTCCACTCAGAAGAGAAGGATTAAAAACGGTAAAGCATATATTTCATTATTCCTGACAGGCAGTGATACCCTGCTGTGAGACTGCATATTCAAGGCTGCTTCTCTTACAAAATGGAAAGGAGGCCAGAACATAATAAAGCAGAGGCTACCCTTTGACTAATTCCAGCCTACAAGCAGGTGAGTTGCACTCCACTTTCAACCAGTATCTTTAAGGTAACCTTTATTTTCTACTCAGATTCTCAGACAAAGCTCTTTCTGCTCACATTTTAAGAATGTATTTCAAATAAATCTTATTTAACTTTAAAAATGCAAATCTAAGCCAGATCATATTTCAAATGCATTATTGGCACAGTGGTTTCGAAGAAGGAACATAAATACCACACGAGGAACTTGAAAAATACCTGGCCCACTGTCCTTCAGAGTCACCAGTGGTGTAAAATGCATGTTGTCATAGCCAAGCACAATTGGGTATCTGTAGCATTCTTCAGCTGGCCATAGGAGAGGCAAGTAAACACCACCAACATTCAGAGGAGCAAAACTGGAGCCTGACTCTAAACTTCTAACCACTTTGTCTGCATAAAGAAGAAAAAGAAAATACAAATAAGTATGTGCTACAGGCAAGAGAAAACGTATGCTGGGGGTTTTAGAATAATTGCTGAAAACACTGTGTTCTGAAATGCATCTACCTGAAAACAACAGTTGCTGACTAAGATTACTAACGCAGACAAGAGTAACACAGTGGGATGACTGGCCAGGCAACTCACCTGCAAGGACAATCACTGGCCTTCTGAGGATGTTAGCAAGGATGAAGATGTGGATTTCTTCCAGTGCATTATAGGGAAGCCTGTTTTGAGCTCCAGATATTTCTGGGGAGGTCATTTCAATGAGGTATTCCCACTCCTCCTCCCAGTTCTGAGGAAAGAAACAGCTGTCACCAATGTTTCAAAGACATGGAGGTCAGGAACCAGCTGCAGCACAGCAGTACTCAAATAATCACATTTTCCCATTTCCTGCAAAGGAAGACTATTTTTGCTCTCCATTAATGACAGAATCCATGAAGCCACAGAGCAAACAGAATCAGCAAGGCAACACTGGTGAGCACTCAGAAAACAGCAGCATTCCCTCAGGCTGCCTTACCCGGGTGTCGTAATGGAGTCCCGTTTCCACAAACTCCTGGGATTTAACAGCCTCCCGCTGCCAGCGGAGCTTGAAGTTCCGCGTGTCAGTCTCCCTGAGAGCACTAAACAATGTTTTTCTTAAGACAAGGTCGATATCTTCAATACCCCACATGTACTGTGATGCAGCATGCATAAGACAGTTTCCATCACCTGCAAAAAAAATGAAAGAGTGCATTATTTTCAAATGGCTACTTATATAAAATGCCACAAGCCTGTGGGTTGTAGAATCAGACTGCACATATGCATATTCCCTGTGCACTTCTCTCTAAGCCTCAGACAGGAGGGTTGTAAAGAAGGAGACCAGAGTTATAGTCCCTGTTCAGAGACAGAAAGAAAAAAACTTCCCTCCCTACCAGTTTTGTCTCTGTACCAGTTCAAGTTAAGCTGTCATCCAGCAATGCCCCTTACCTATCTTACTTAGCTTTGATATCACAAATTAAATTTTGGGGTCAACTACAAATGTTAAACACAGCTGAAATAGCTTTTTAAACACAACAAAGTCATCTCAAAATTACAAAAAAAGATGTACATCTCCCTTATTGGTATTTATACAAATATACACCCAAAAGCATGAGGTTGAGATAATGGAAACCATTCAGAAAATATTATAGTAACATCAAGCCTCGCATCCCCTGATGAGCGCTGCTTGGCACTTGGCTGTGCTTGAGGGAGGAATTGTCATAAAAAAGGAGATAGAAAGGGAATGGCAGATGATTTATGTAAAGCAATCATAGGAACACCTCTGGCCTTCCTCTCAGGAATGACAGCGTGTTGGGTTGTTAAATATATCATTTAGAGGGCTGTTTTTTTAAAACACAAAATTACAACTAAGTAAATGAAAAACAGTGATTTAATTATCATTTACACAATCTCCTTGCATTGAAAAATTCTTCCTTACAGATAGAAAGTGATATTCTGCAGTTTCAGAAACTGAGACTCTAAGGAGATAACTAACTTAATTAAAAGCTGTGACAAACAATCTATCTATGTCTGCATTTCAAATTCTATCTTTAGCCATCTTCTTCAAAACGGGATGTCTCCCCTGAAAGGCAGACATCAAGAATCATTACTGTCATGTCCTCAGATGCAAAACTAGGTCTGATGTTTACCACAGTGGTAAACAGATTTGCCCAATGCTAAGAAACCACAGCAATTTTCTTGGAATAGAAGACATAAACCTTGGTAAAGCTACTAGATTTTTCTCACATGAAAAAAAAGCCCCAAACAAACCCACCCAAAGAACTCCCAGAAAAGAATTAAATCCAGTTTGCCACACACATTATGAGTTCAATGACACCATTTGTGAACACTTTTACTACTTATTCTGTGAAATTGCACAGAAAAGCCTACAATGGACTCCAGTTCCCAAATAAGATATAATTTGCAATCTACTCAATGCTTCATAAATTGTTATGGGATTGGTGCATATCAAGTTCCTGCAACTGCCTTCTATTTTCTGAATGCTGTCTTGCAAAGCTTACTTCAGTTCTGCAGGATGCTTACTTGAGCTCAAAAATCAGGGAACAGCCAAGAAGACAGAAAAACTGACTGGGTTTCCTTCTGACCAAGAAAGATGACATGTTAATCCCATTGAGATTTTCCCTTTGCAAAATCTAGAGCAAAGATAAGATTAATTTTTTTCTCTCTCTGAGAGCTCACTTTCGGTTCTTTATTTAGAAGCACTGCCCAAAATTCCTTACACAGCACTTGGAATTCCCCCACACCATTTGACTAGCAATTGAGCAACAGTTGTACTTTTTGTTCTGTGGGTGCAGCGTGGCCTCCCTCGGACTTTCCCAGGGGGTGTGGCTGGGCGAGCTGGAATGAATGCCAATTCATTATACAAGTGAAATCTCTACAGCCAATAGATGCTGGAATTTTTAAATTAAAAAAAAAAAAAGAAAAAAACCCGAACTGTTTCGATTTCTGTACCTCCTACCGCTTTCCTTCTATCATCCATTCAGATGTCTGCAAAGAAATATGTGGTGATTCAAAACAGCTTATTTAATTAAGAAAACCCCACCACTCCACAGATTCACAAACACATTAGGTAAAATATGCATCAAAAGATCCTGTAGGAGATACTTTCTCTGTTTTCAACAACTACAACCTTAATCAGAAAAAAACCCAGAATTTTCTGAAGAAAGCCCACTGTTGATTGAGAGAATGAACATATTCCTCCCACATCTATCAGTTAAGCAGCTAAATGTTTAAAAAATATTTTTCATGCCACATGGGAGAAGAAAAAAAGTTGTTTTCTGGGCTAATACAGGGCTTCTCTCCAGGCTTCTGCATTTCTTTCAGAGATCCTCTCCTACAGTCCAATCTACCTTCTTTCTCCTGCAAAGGTCCTTCAATGCAACTGCTTTGCATAACTCACAGGTTTCCAAAGCCACTCCTACTCATGCACTTAATGACCCTGAAGCACTGAACTGAAGCCAAGTTCTTTGTGTGCTCAGTGTATGGGGAGACCACAAACCTTGCTTTGCCTTCCCTCAACCAGCCCTAATATTTCAGGATCTCGTATACTGGTACTCCTGCTCATGGATGGGATCCAAGTCCACACTACTCCTACGTGTAACACTGGCCAATGGTCATGAGACAAAGAAGAAGGTCAGTGTTGCTGAATGTAATGTGGTCACCAACAAGAGTCTGTCCAGGCAGCGTTAACCCCTGCAGGATCTGTATTGACTGGAGATGAGGGATTCTAAAATGGTTACCCTTTGCCCTGGGCAAAAATTGAGCACACTGTCCATTTTCCTAGAAAATCTGTTTGAGCGAAATTTTTAAGATGCAACACTTGCACTGATGTTACCTTCCCAGTAGCTGCAAAGCACTGCCTGCTCTAGCTGCACCTCTGATCCTTCCAAAGCTCAAGATTCCATGACTCCTGTGCACACCCCTAATTGCTGTCATGAGAATTTTGCACTAATGCAGAGGCAGCCCAAAAAGCTCACCAGAAGGTCAGCACCTCTATAACAGTTACAGAAACACACATCAGCATCAGGCTTTGGGTTGGGCACTGACATCTACTCAGTGGGATTTTATGGCTTCTGTACAACACAGCTGTGTACAGTCAGACTGAGAAATATGGCAGAATTTGGAAAAATGTGGACTAAAAAGATAAGGGCAATGTGTATACAAACAGATACGAAAAGAAGTGAACACAGAACCCAACACAGACTTCAAAAATGCTGCAGATCCACCACACCCTGTGTTTCTGTAACTGCTGTGATGTGCTCCTTGAGCAAAGAATATGTATTTTTCATCTTCTTGAAGTCCTCACTGTCCCTCTATTCTTCCTGCTTAGGGGCAACCTGTGCTGTAAGGAATCCTGAGTCCAAGTTTACAGCTGCGTGACTGTAAGTCATAGCCATTACCGAATCTTTCCTCCACTGAACGTGAAATGCCCAGTAACTCTTACAGTCATGTGCCAAGGTTTCCTGCTCAAGACTGTGGACAAACATAACCTGTTCAGGAAATCTTGGCACTACTGCTGTGCCTTTTCATTTGTAGTACTTGATACAATACACACACAGAGTAACCCAAAAGCCAAGTCCTGAAACCAGCACTGACTGTTGGAAGAAAAGAGCACTGCAAAATTTGTGTTGCACAAAGATGGGTGTCAGTCACACACATGGGAGTTACTGGTGAGCCCTGAGGAAAGGCAAGAGCTGGCAAACCCAGGCAGGGAGCTGAGGATGAGGGAGCAGCCACAGTGTGGAGCACTGACCCCAGGAACAGTAGTGTCAGGTTCTGGAAGGCTCCATGTTCTGGGTGCTATTGCCATCATTGTTTTTGAAACTGAATCAGCAAGCAAGCATTGCCTGCCAGCTACAACAGCAGGACTTATTGGAAGGATACTAGCTTCTGCTAAATATGTATGGGAATGCATACCTGGTCACTCAAAGCATCTGAAGGCTCCTCTTGCCTGGCATTAAAGGATGTTTGGCACTTCCAGTGAGGCAGCCAACATGTAGCAGTCAGATTCATAGGAAGGCAATGGGTTCTAAATCAAGTTTCCTTGCCTTGTTCTTGACTCTGAAGTGCCACAGGTTACTGACATTTTGAAAATATCTATGAAATTTCTACAATATTCATCTACTATGGTATGGGCAAGGGTCTGCTACAGCCTCAGGACAGTACATTACGTGGAAAGAATTTTGATTTTCAAAACTAAGATTAAAAGGCAGCACATTTTTAAAGCCATGTACTTCTGTTTAAGTAATGTGAACTCAGATGCTATTAATAAAGATGCTACATTTGTATGACCTGTTTTACTGGGAGTGCAAAGAACTGCTCATAACTTACCATTAGTCTTCAAAGGAACAAGTCTCCGAACTTCCCTGCACCAGTTGAGCTTCCTCTGGCGCTCCAGTGAAGTCTGGGTAGCCTGGTCAGTCAGGGACTTCTGAAGGGTTTCCCGAAACTGGGGACAAAACTGGCACATTCTGAACATTTCTATGGTGTATCTGTGCATAGTCCTGAAGTGATGAATTATTCCACTGGGAGGTTTGACTAGATCCTCAGGTGTCCTTTCTCTGATCTTCATAGCCTTCAGCATATTGCTCTGATACAAAGCTTGAGGAAGGTTGTGTTGGCCAGCCATGTTTCTGGAAGACATCTGAAATGAAAAAGGATCCATTTATTGACATGTTAGTGTCCTTCTATCACAATGCTATCACTTCTGCAGAGAATGAGAAGGCACTTCCAGTTTGGAATTCTGGATGAAGTTTTGCCTAAAACAACCACAGAGTGGATGCAGTACAGCTGAGCCTTTCATAAATAATAATGGTTTTTTGAAGTTCATATTCACTAACTTTTCTGCGTTATTCAGATACAGACACTGATCAGGTTATCCCATTCATTTGCTGATATAATTTACTGTGATGTTAAAGAGGATTTATATATAACAAAGGAAACTGCATCATCATTCAAAAAAAAACAAAAAACCCATTTAAATCAAAATAAGGATAAGAGAAGGTGAGATCAAGGGAAAGGAAAATCATCCTGGAAACTTAACTAAATTATAATCGCATAGTGTAATCCCATTTGCACTTGCTGAATTTCAGCACATTTCAAGCTCTTGTTTTGATAACATGCCCAAACCACCCCCAAACAGTTAATGACCATTTCAGATTTCCACAGCCCACACATTCTGAGCAGAGATGGTCAGTAGAGTATAGAAAGAGCCCAAAGAATTGCAAGCTGCCCTAGTATCAGTCCCATACTTACAGTGGCCAAATATGGTAGATGAGGAATTTGTCGCTCGAGGACAGACTTAGATTACTTTTCTTGAGGCTCTCTGTATTTTGTGAGTGGTAGAGCTGTGGCTCAGAAGTGCTTGTGCTGCGTGTGGGGGTGCTGACTGCAGTGCCACTATTATTCAGTGGTAAGTCAACAGAGCTGAAAAAGCATTTCCATTTGGCTCAAAACCCCCAATATATTTCCACAGTAGGACATATAATGTTTACTGCTCTACATCCCTTTCTTCAGTAACTCTGACCTCATGGGGTACAGCAGGGAAAAAAAGAAAAAAAAGAAAAACCCAAAAGAAACTGCTACACTCTATGAAATACTTATTCAGAGTACACTAACTTTGTGGCTAGTTAGAGCCAAATGTAGGGATTACATCCCTCAAAACCCCTGTGCACTACAGTAAGAACAATAACCTGTTCTTACAGGAAGAGACTTTCCATGCTGTCCACAAACATTCTTGCTTTGTTTTAAAACAAAGCAAAATTTGTATCAAGACAAATAAAAGTATGCATGCCTAAAATGTTTAGAATACAACTAGTCACATTAGGAGAACCCACCACTGTGACTATGAATCTAAGGACAAGTATCAAGCCATATATGTGTATCAATCTCTGCGCATCAAGTACAGGGAAACAAGAAGCAACTAAAAATTGTTAATGCAACTGTGAGGAAGTTTTCTCATGGAAGTGGGAGTCAGGAGGCACAGAGAGAGGAAGAAGAACTCCAGTCTGACAGACTGACCAGGAAGGCATTCCCAGGCCTATGGAGACAGAGGGCCTCTCTTGCACAGAAGGGCTTCAGCACCTCTTTCCCCACAGGGGAACAGTTGCTCTCTCCTCTTTGCCCAGACACTTCCACTGGCAACATCCACCTCCAAATGCCCAGACAAAGCTTTCGAAAGGACCCTCTCAGGGTGAGAGGGGACCTCAAACCCAGGTGCCAAGAGCTGACCTCTATAACCTCTCTGAGAACCAGCTGATGCAGAGATACAGAGGACATCCCGACAAGCCCTAAATAGAGGCAGATGAAACAGGTGATGCTACAAAGTCCTATTTTAGGGTGATGTCATTCACACACCCTAAGAGGACTAGGGACTGTGCTCAGAGCTGTCACATCTTGCAACATATGGAAAAGCTTTCCTTCAGGTAATAAAGATGACGTATTCTTATCATTCCCCCACCAGCACACAGACTTAAAATGAAAAGAACACATTTTCTCATCCACTCTCCTCCCCCATATAGTTTTACACATGCTATTTATGCAATCTTGTATTTAAATGTATGAATGATTTAACACCCCCCCCTTACTAATCTGTATAAAAACCACAGCTCTACTTTGCTCTGAGATGACCAAAATACTGAATTTCTTACTTATGTTAGTAGAAACATTGAGTCAATGGGATTTTTTTACACGAATAAAGACTGATCACATGACTAAGCACTACCGGCATAAACCCTTGAAAGGGTTATTTCCAGCTTTAAGTAACAAAAAGTACTGAGTTTACATAAGCACTCACTGAAACTACGTTATTCGACACTATGTTCTATGTTCCTCCACACGTGGAAATTACTGCCTGTGCTATTTATTTACAATCATAAATGTCAATCAAGGCAAAAGCCAAGCAAAACTCATTTTCAAAATCAATGTGATGAAACAAACAGAACTCAACAGCCATCTAAACTGGAGACTTAAAAGTAGAAAACTGAGCTACAGTTATATTAGTTTATAGGGCTTTGCTGTGTGCTATGCGACCTTAACCTTCTGACAAGTAATGACTAAGAATTCTCAAAAAGGAACAGCTGTAAACAATAATTAGAGACAGCATCCTTTCCAGACGTGTAATGCTGAGGATGCTGGGCTCGGTAAAGCTGAATACTGTTCTGAGACCCGCCAATGGCTTCATAAAGTTATTTTCATTTTTTCTCCTCTATCTGGAAAACGGCAATTAATTAACTTCTCTATAAACTGCTAAAACGTCTAAAACAAACATGCTTAATACCTTTTAAGCCCCCATAGATTTTTGTCTGCCTGGGTCTTCGCTCGGTGCAAACCAAAAACACAGTACTATTCTTCACTAAATCAGAATATGAGGACCGAGGCTCTTTTAAATCCCACAGGACTGGTTTACACACAGTTCCGCGTTCTTAGCTCCCTGACCTACTGCTCCGCTGGAGGCTGGGCATGCAAGCCGGAAAGCACTCAATACGGCCCGCCAGCTTCCCAGGAGAAGGGGCTCGAAGCTCCAGGGCGGGTTTCCCCGCGGCACTCGCAGCAAGCCCGGCCGCGCCGTGCCCGCTGTGCGGCCGCAG
>VXBR01005913.1:1052785-1166607 GCA_013400215.1 Cisticola juncidis
TTTGTTTGTTTTTTTTTTGTTTGTTTGTTTGTTTGTTTTTTGTAGTTATACCCTATAGCTTATCTCATCATTTATGGTATAATGCTTATATTTCATAAACTATAAACATATATACATATGTTTAAAGTCAAGGAAAATTTTCTTCTTTGAAGTGTACGTGTAAATATGCATATATACACACATGTAACTACATATATGCACAAAGGTATTTTTAGGTATACATGCATGTCTGTATCTCTTGCAGGAAGAGGGAAGGTTTTGTCATTAAGGACAGAATAAGAAATACTTTAATTTTCAGCTGTCTACATTCTGATTAGGCATAAGGATGAAACAATCCAGCCTTATAAATGGTAATGTTTACATAATCCTGGAAAAAGCTGTCATTGGGAATTGCAGAATATCCATTTTTTGTGAAAATTAAAGTAATCAGTTTCATGCACATCAATCAATAACAATTCTTTATTGTGCTTGGGAAAAAGAAGAAATCTCTCAAGCCCCCATTCAGCTCTGTCTCTCTAAATTATTTTAATTACTTTGCTTCGTTTTACTGTTCAGGAAGGAGTAGCTCACGCTCACTAAATTAAACCCAGACCTCAGAGTGTTCAGAACACCATCACCAAATGTTTCAGAGGTTGCAGTAGGAAAGACTCATAGTTAAGACAGTGCTCACATAATATTCAATGCTAGGATGATGACTATAGTAATATTTATGGATAGTAACAAGTTCAATCATTTGCTGTGTCTTAATATCAGATAATTCTGTAAGAGGTATGATTCATCTAGAAGGAAGGAAAAGGATCATTAAAGGGAAATCCCTTTTAATGCAACAGCAGTGCTTGAGGTCATGCTTGAGTTCAGCACTTCTGTCTTCCAGGAGCTGTTCTGTTGCTTCTTTTCCTGGTGGAGACTGGTGGAGACGTGATAAGAGTTTGTCAGTGCAAAGGAAAGACAGGGGGAAAATCCCCTAAACATCTATCAGACAGAAAGATGGTGCTTATTACTGAATCAAGTAATGACAGTAAAAAAAACCCAAAAAAGCAAACCAAGAACGCCAAATTGTGTATGCCACTTAGATAGCAAGAGCTGAACTGGTTTTGTGATTTTTTTTCCGATATACTCATCTGAATACAGTAGAAGAAACTGCAGATTCACAAGAAGACTTTTACCAGGATATTCTGGCAAGTGACTACTGGAAGTAAAGATTCTTATTTATGCCCTTGGGCCAAGGCTTCCTCTGCCTTTGGTGGTTTTGGTGATTTTTTTTGGGTTGGTCTTTTTTTTTGTGTGTGTGCTCATTTTCTTCTTCTCTTTAATATCTGTGATAGAAGTGTCAGAAGTGAAGACTGGTATTGCAATGGGTTCAAAGAGGCTGAAATTTCAAATCTTGCCTTAGCCCCATTTGTTAACCTGAAGGTTAAACTGTAAGGGTGGTATTCTCCCATTAAGTCTGGTGAAACTGTAAAAAATGAGCTATGGAGACAAACACTGGACATTTTAAACCACAGGTTTTATTACCTGTAAGGGGATTAAGTATGTAATTCATCACACAGAAGATTTGCCTTAACCACACTTGCCTCCTGGTCTGGAGGTAAGTTTCAGCACTGCTTTCTGTGAAATGCATGAAAAAGTCTAAGCAATGATGATAAAATCTTTGTAACTTGTTTTTTTTTTTGTTCTGATATCTGTTGATACAGCAGCAAACCTCAGGGCCCCTAAGAACTGCAGATGTAGCTGTGTATAGCTACATTTGAGACAGCAGCACAGCCCAGCATTAGTGACCCTCTTCAGTGCACAGTACAGAGAATTCCAACAAGGCCTCAGCAAGAAGTTAAGAGGAAGACCAAAATTATTTCTGCCTAGGAGAACAAAGTGATTTCAGTGGATTTTGATGCAGGCTCAGACTAGACTTGTGGCTAAACTGAGGCAAGTAAGTACACAGCAGTAGTAAGCCAAATCTAGGCCCATTGACCTCACTCCCTTGTTTCTCACAGAGGTTGAGAAGCTGTCCAGGAAAGAGCATAGAGAGAGGCTTGATTATTCCCAATGCTTTTCCATCCTGTGCTTTGTCACAGTTTTGTGTGGGATTTGGGGCTATGGCTTACATTCTGGTACCTCAGTTTATCTGTTGTGTGATAAGTTTGTGCATGCTTCTTTCCTCACACTTTTCTGTTGTCACACTTGTTTAACTTTGCAGACTCTTTTGAATAGAATATTTTCTTGTATTGTGTTTGCTGTACTTTAACACCTAGACACATGGTTATTTACTATGCAGCATGGTCTCTACTTCCAGAGAGTTACCATCCATGTGTAGCAGACTTCATTTAACTGTGAACTACTACTGTCAGAATGGTCTTTGATTTAGGCTGAGGGTTGCAAGCATAAAGCACCGCATAGATAGCACTGCAGAGGATGGATCTGCATAGGAATATCTTTGCTTTCCAAAACTGCCTTAATGAACAGAGCAGTGTTCTGCCAAAATGTCAGTGCACATCACAGCAGAGGACTCTAAAGAAGAGCCTGGTTTTAGAGCTGTTTGCTTCAGCCAGCACTTCAGTATCCATGAGTCAAATGGTTAACAAATAAATAGTTAAAGATAATGCCTCATGTGAAATCAAGCAGGGACTACTGTTATTTTCCTTTCTATGTTCCTATCTGATGAGATGATCAGCTATTCTAACTTTAGGTATGAAGCATTTAGCACAAAGCTATATCCTCTGAGAGTGGATGGGAAGGGTCAAGGAATGCAGCTAGCGAATACTTGCTCACTTATGTTCTTACTTCTCTCTCCTCTGTTCCTCGAAAAATTTCAACATGTATTGCAGTCAGTAAAACTCTCTTAGACAGAATAATCTGCTGGTTCAGCAGACTTGCCAGTCTTCCAGATCTTTAGCATTCTGTATTCTTTTCCCAGTGAATTCTAGTTTCACTAGAAGTTCTTTCTCCCAAAATATAAACATTTTGTAAAATCTGAATAGAAAAAAAATATTAATTGCAAACTGTTCTCATTTCTTTTATGTATGTCCAATAATGTGTTTTGTTACCTATGTTTTCATTTATTAAGCCAGCCGTACTCTCTTTAAAATCAGTAAAGCTGTCTTGAATTGTGTTTCCATGAACTTGCTGCATACGTGAATGAGTGACTGTATAATTCCTTGACAGAATGGGAAAACTCCTGATCTTGTTTTCTCTCAAGATGGAAATATCTCTTCTCAGCAGCTCTTAGTGGTGGAATTACATGGCAGGGGTCTAAGTGAATAAGAAGTGACCATGGAAGGTAATCTTTAGTCATGAATCATAGAGCATGAAGCTTGTCAATCTTTTCCTCTGTAATTTTTGTAATTTCCCCCAAATCATCTAAATGTAGAGAAATAGCCAGGAAATACCAGTTTCTGCAGTACTTGGTGAATGCTTCTGGCTGGATTTTTATGTTCACAGTTGTCTAATCTGACAGACAACGACACAGTCTGTTGAGCCTCTTGGGCTGTTTCTGTGTCAGGCCCATAACTGCTGCTGCATGGTCAACATCTCTTTCAGGAACAGACTGTTTTGATGTTGTTAAAGAGAACAGAATTATATAAGGGGCCTGGTTCCAACAGCACTTACTGTAAATCCTGTTTTAGAGTTACTAGTTTAGATGTGAGAATTAATCTCAGTTGGCACAACCTCAACCAAACTGTTCAACTGGGGTTTTACCTCAAAAGCACTAAGCATTCAATAGGTTTCAGAATCTCATGTTCTAAGAGGTTAACTACATTCTGGGTCTGTTCAAAGCTCACAGCCTTCAGTGACAATGAGGAAGTAAACTAATTCCTGGACTTTCAAAAGCAGAGGAAAGGCATTTCCTATGTGTAGAGCAAATTCTGTGCATGGGAAATAACCTGAGAGGCTTTATGAGTGGCCAGAAATTCAAGTCAGCTTTCCAAATGTAGAGAAAATCTATCTGCCCTGTATCAGCAGTGCCAGAATTTCCCCAAGAAAAATACCTCCAAAGAAGGATATTTATTTACGCATGGGAATTTACCATCATATGCTGAACTAAGTAACAGAGTCCATAAAATTTTTCCTAAAAGCTAACAGTCATCTCCCATCAGGGAAATGGTGACTTTGCTTTGTCAACATGGGTTTAGTCAATGTCCACAAGGTGACTCTGATCATGTGTTTTAGCGCTAAAAGTACATTCCTTTCTTCTGATTTCAGAGCGAAGGGACTCCCCATTTTTGCAATGACAGCACTTGTTAGTAAGACTAACATAATCATTGATTCCTAACTTCACAGAGAGGATTTTGTAAGATTTCTGCTATATACATGGGGTGAGTGTGTTTTCATGTCATATGCTCCCACTTCTGTAATTTTTGATGCTTCAGAAGCAAAAATCGTAGCTGCTTGCTACAAATTCCAATTTACTCATTCAGAAGTAAAAGTAGTGCCAGACAGATCTGAGAATCATACAGCAAAAGGTAGTGTACTAGGTCTAGGAGACACTATAGAAATATATGCATCAGTGATGTATGTGGAACATCCCAAAAAATTGTTTCTGTCCACAGGGTTATAGAGCATTAAAACAAAAGACTGTCTGATCTGGATCACCTGGACCATGTAAATGCATCTCTCTGTGTTGATCTTCTTCATATGGAGTGGGACTCCCTTTTGATGGGGCAATGATGGAGTCCAGACTGTATGGGACAGGCAACTTCTGAGAGACCATAGGTTTAAGGATTTTTTGTATGTCTTTAATAGTTCATTGTCCAAAAGCATTTCTCATGCTTTCTAACTGAACTCATGAATTTGTGTTACACTTAAGAGAAGGCATTTCTTTATTTGGTAGACCAGTTTTAGAGATATTTGCTTTTTCTAGGGCAAAAACTTTTTTTATTTAATGGGAGAGCTGCGGAAGTCCTACACAGTTCTTCACCATTGTAATCAAAATAATTTATTTTTCAAGTCCTCTCCATACAGAGGAAAAAATGTTGAAAAAAAAAATAAACAGATGCTTTTACTTAATATCTAAAGTGAAGGAAATACTCCACTGTAGACAAGATAAAGATTGAAAATTCATTGCCAAAAATTGAAGTGCATTGCTTTATCCTAGTTGAATCATGCCTGGTTTGTGGAGCAGGAGTCAGTTTAGGAAGTGCAGCACACATCTCATCCTGATCTCCTCAGTCGCCTCTTTCTGCAGTTTTGCCCATTTTTCCCTTTTATGGTTATGCACTTTGCCCAAACGAGTTAATTTTAAAAACAAATGAAAGGGAAAGACTAACTTTATGGCTAATTCTTAAATAACTTGTCATGAAATTTCATGAGAACCTGTGGCAATAAAACAAGGAGCCCACAGTCAGCAACTATTCCATGGAAATTATTACTAAAGTAAAGGCCTACTCTGGCCTCAGATATTTCAGTGAGGTCAATTACATCTGCCTGCATAGGTTTTCCCTGGCAATTTAAGCAGGTTTATGGCATCCTGTTGCGTCCTAAACTAAATAAATAATTTAGGTATACACCGAGGACCAGCTATGATATTTCCCCAAAGAAATATCTGCATTTCAGGGATCATACCTGTTTACCAAAAAAAAAAAAAAAAAANAGTATCAACGAGTACCCAGGGTCATATCATCTGCTGAGAAACACACAACAGTGTATGCTGGCTACGTGTGTAAAGACCAGTTATTCTATTAAGTAATGCATGGGCTTTATGCTCCAGTAAGGATATATATCTATGCACATATGAGTACACAGATGGTAGAGAAATGGAACAGAGAAGGCTAAATTGTAAGGTGATAGAAGCAGCAAAATCCAATCAACAGGATCAAAGACTGTGGCACTGTATTTACAGAGTGGGTGGTTCTCACAGCTTCCCCATTAATTCTTTGACACTTTCAGTAATAGCTTTTCAGCTCTTCCCCACAAATCCTTTGAACCTTTGTGCCTTTCTGTCCTTATGAGTATGGTGTCAGGATACTGCACAGCAAGTCTGCAGGCTGTACCTCTGGGTGCATCTGTCCCTGCTGCTCAGATCTGCCTGCATTGAACACCCTATAACTGCTGCTTTTTGGGGTAGCCAGGGCAGTGTAAGATCAAGTCTGTCTGCCCTGTGTCTTCATTTGGGAAGACAGGTACCTGTCACGGAAAACTGGAGTTTCTCTTGGAATGGAGAATGTAAAACCCCCTCCCTCCAAATCATTATAATTTTGCAATTAGGGGCTTTCAGGCAAAAATATGGGAATAGGAGTAACAGTTCTTTACTAGGAATATTAAAAATGCAAATGCAGTAATACAAAAGAAAGAAAAAAAAAAACAAACAAAAAACCCCCCAAAAAACCAAAATAAAACCCTAAAAAAACCAGCAAAAAAACTGAAGTCCTAGAAAACCCTGACAGAGTCAGGAATACGACCTGACACCCTCTTGGCTAGGGTGTTGGAAGCAGTCCAAATAAGTCCTCCTGAAGTGATAGATGTGGTTCTGTTGGAGTAGAGGTGATGCTGTAAACAGGTTCAGTGGCAGTGAGATGAGTCTGGTCTTCCTCTGAGAATCCAGTGGAAAAGAGGATGTCTGGAGTGCCTGTGTCCCCATTTTTATCTGGGTAGGGAATGGTTGGCTCCTCCCCACTGGATGGTGCATCTCACAATGGGATGGTGTAATGTGTTATGTCATTGGTGAGCCTTAGTGGCCCATTAACAGAAGATATTCCCCAGAAGGTGAACAAAGCTGATGAAAGAGATAAGAAACACTGCCCCACCTGGTTTTAACAGGTCTATTATCAGAAGGCACCCCCCCCTCCCCTCCCACCTCCCCATGGAGTTACAAGAGATAAAGAGAAAAAAAGAGAAACCATCTCCCAGCTGCTTTCTACAGGTGAAATAGGATACACTTTTTTTTTGGTTACATAACCCAAGATATCCTGATAGCATCCTTTCTCGCTACCTTAGCAGGAAAGTTTCTCTTCTAGCCTATCCAGTGGTTCTAACACACTGTGATCAGTAATTGCCATGATTCATAAACTGTATCCTGAGAGAGGCTTAGTCTGAGTCACTTCAGTGTGATGGAAAATCAAATTGAATGACAAGCTTCAGGCTTTTCTAGTGATCCTTAATTCTAGGGACAGCATGTCAGCATCTGAGTGGCTCGCTAGGTATGCTCTGACATGGTCTCTCTCATCATGTACCTGCAAGTACACTGAACCTGAGCATGTCTGTTTTATAAAAGTTCTCCACCTGAAACAACAGTCACTAGTTATTCCTGGTCACAGGCCAAGACCTAAGCATGCATCAGTCCAGGAGTCCCTGTACTTGTATGACGGTTTACTCTTCGGCTGCTGGTCCATTACATTGGCTGTGGGAGCAGGTATCTATATGATCTATCAGGGTCCTCTTTCTACAGTATGTTGAATCTCTAGAGATCCAGAGGGGAAGTAATCCCTGCACACTCTGCCTTTGTAGTAGATTCTTGTGGAGATGGCAGAAGAAAGATTTGTTCTGCCCCCCCTTGGCTGCTTGGCATATGTACTTTAACTGGGCATTAATGAAAACAGGGTTATCTTCAGCCTTGTGTTCTGCAGAGATTAATTCCTTTACAGGTAGGACAGATGGCAGCATAGTGGGAGTAGTTTACAACAGGCCAAAGCAGAACTTTGCTGTTACTTCAAAGCGGGAGTCTTCAAACACAGGAGAAACTTCCTGGTACCAGAGCCTTCCCAGGCAGAGAGGGTGACTCCTTCCGTGGAAGTCCTGCACGATTCTGATGAAGCCCTGAAGTAGTTTGTCTACTTCTATTGAACTGTGCCTAAAACCCCCACAATACTGTTGTAGTGCATAGCTAATCTAACATCTGAATTGCTGATCGGGTAAATCCCCTAGCTGAACATTCACCACTGCATGAGTATTTTGCAGGTTAGAGGCACCTACGCACGCTTACCCATTTCTTGCCTTATTTCGATACTCACTGTATCTGCTTGATGTTAGGCCAGCACTGTTATCATTAAGAGAAAGTTGATTGGTTTCTCAAGAATGAAATTAGAGCATGTGTTTTCGTCTTATGTCTTAATTATAACCACAATCAGGCAAAAACAGTTTGCTGAAGTGTTCAGCATTGCTGGCATTAAAACCCGGTTTCCTGTTTTTTTTTCATATTTGTCAACCCCTTTTTAAAAAAATAAAAGTATCAGAGATTGGTCTCCACAGTGAATTTGGTGACAGGTGGGAACGAGGGAAAGCCTGACATAAAATAGGTAATTCTTTTCTAAGGAGAGGGCTAAGAAAAAAAACCATAATTTTGTCTTTTTAAAAAATGCCAGTAACTTTTTATTTAATTTGGTCTGATGACCCAGTCTTAGAAGCAGAAAGCTGATTTCTTGGAATAAAAAGACTTATTCATCAGGGATGTGCCATTTGTCACTCAAAGAAATGTCAGCCCAAACCTACTGCTATTTGCACTTGTGGATAGAGACTTTTTGTCTGCCATCCAGGAAATGTGCTCTGGTTGACCTGAGACTGGCAAGAGTCAGATCAAATACTTTCACCTGTCTTCAGGATGGAGGAAAGCAGAAACACCAATTCCCCCTGTTGCCCAGTGGCTTAGGGGAGGTGTCATGTACCCAGTGTTGCTGTTCCTGCCTCTGCCATGGAAGGCCAGGTGAAGACAGGGGCAAACCTACCTTCCCTTTACCCTTCTTGGTGATGTAAGGAAACCTGCATATGCTGGAGCACAGAGTATGAAGAAGCAGGTTTTCTATCCCTCTTGTTCAAAGCATGGCATTTAAATATTTTTTTAATTTTTTGGGTAGGAGGGAAAGGGCCAAGGAATTAGGTTTCATTGTAAACTAACGATGAGAAATCTTACTGAGGCTATTCCAATTAAGAGTTGAACATTGCTGAATAGGGTAGGTGAGATTCAACATGCAAGATTGTGAGCACCATACCCTGGACTGTACTCTCTGGTGATACTAGATGTAGAAAAAGAGTCTGTGTCTCCTGGCATCCCAAAATACTAATCAAATGCTCCTTAGTTAAAAGGTAGGAACCTGTAGCATTGTCTCCTTATTCTTTACTTTGTGCCCATTGTTTTTTATGCTTCCAATGCTGCAAGGGGAAGTGAAAAGTTTTCTAATGAGTAAAAGTGCAGCAAAAGTAAATCTTTTCAGGTAAATAAAAGGAACAGAAAAATCTGCATTTTCTCACAGATCAAACCATTTATTTTACTGATTTTTTTGTTCTTACACTAAACCAGACCAACTTCATCCATTGATTAAATGATTAATGGTTAATCCATGGAGATGGATTAAATTGTCATCCTGTAACTGTGTGCTCCTCACAGTGTGATGGAGTATGCTCCATCCTCTTACAGATCCAATATTGCCCACCGAGTACAACTGTGCAGGGTGATCCAGAGAAAGTTTGCTCCAGCCCAGACCTGTAGGGCAAGGCTGGACATTCTACAATTTCAGCTCTCCATTAGTCCAAATGAAGGTGGGGCAGATAATTATATACAAAGACTTTATAAATGAAAAAATGGAACTTGTCCCTGTCTCATACTTTTAATGCCCTTTGTCTTGCTGGCAGGCTTTGTAGAAGAGGGGAATATCGGTTACTTGGGAAGAGCCTGGTGTTACTTGAGTAGCATTTGAGACTTGCTGATCATTGCTGGCAACTGAAGTTGGAGAACACTCAGCTTCAAAGCTGGGGAGACTGTGCATACAGAACAGATCCTATGGGAGATGGGAAACTGGGAGCTGAGAAACTGCAGAAGGGTAGCAATTCAGTCAGTCAATTTATTCATCAACACTACTAAAGCAGAAAGAAACTGGGATTGGGAAAATAAGTGATGATAAAAACACCAGCTCCTCCTAGGAGCCAAAATACAGCGTGAGAAAAGGAAACGACTGGATAAAAAAAAAAAAGATCAGGTAAAGGAAGAACTGGGTGGGACAGGGATAGGAGGAGCCATGGGGAAAGGCTATGATGAGGAGTCAGAAAATAGAAAATGGGAAGGTGAACATCAACAAAATGTCCAATATTACACATTTTGAAGTGAGGAAGACTTAGTCAAAACGGTTAGAAGAAGACTGGAACTTGGTAAAGTAAGGAAACAAGAGCTTGGTGGCAAAGCTTGAGGAACAGAGATTGAAAGCTGAAGGCAACAGAATTAGAGGGATAGGAAGAAACAAGTGCAACATAAACAAGGAGGAGTGAGGAATGAAAAGGGGAAAATGTGAAGCAGTGGGCATAGACATTGTGTGCCCCACTGCACAGTCTGTGCTTGAGCATGGTTTGGTGTTCCAACTCATTGAGTTTTGCCATTTCTACACCAGAGATAGAATGTGCCCATCACCTTTGTTCCACACTTCTATCGCTCTTGTGAGACTAAAGAACACTCGAGTCAGTAAGTGTGGTACAGAAGAATGCCTGTTTTCTTCACCTAATACATTTGTCCTGGGAAATCAGGGATATGAGGCAGAGAAAAAAGAACATCCCTCACTTGTCCAGGACCTCCACCTTGCTTGCTGTCTTGTTCTGAAGCTGCAGGCTGAAGAGACATTACACCGAGAGCAAGCACAGCATGTGGTGAAGGCAGTCACATGCTGCCCTGGGAAACTGTGCTTATCCTCCTCTTCCCACAAAATTTCTGTGTGGTGCTGGGCAAATTGTTGAAACCTACCTTGTCAGAGGTGATGACTGACTGGGTGCTTGTTGTATTATGCATGTGTGGGTGGAGATCTCTTGTCTGACATGAAGGAGTGCTGATTTCTCACAGCAGAAGATGAGGTAATACATAAGATGCTCTGGAGACAGAAAGTAAAGTATTAAACAAACTGCGAAATCAAGTCCTAGGGAGTACAAAAAAGTAATGGAAATTTTTGACCTTAATCACTTTGGGCTTCAGTTCCCTATGTGTAAAATGTGGATTGCACCACCCCCTCATGCTGCAGGGCTTACTAACTACGATTAGCTCACATTCAAAGATATTCAGATGCTTTAGTGATGAGGCAAGAGCAAGAGTCCCGGAGTAATTTTATTTTCAGAGCCATATTTGAGGAGTAGGTAAAGTGTGAGGCTAAGCACTGGGCAAAGAGCAGGACATGAAAGCCCAAAGAGCTGCTCACCAGATAACTAGCTTTGTAGCCTGTGCATGCAAAGAGTGGCAGTGGGGTAGGAAAAGTAATTCTGAGATCATAAAAGAACTCTTTCCTAAGGTAACTTATATTTTACAATATTATATCCTGAGTGTTTGGTTTGTAAATTCCCAATAAACATTTTTGTGTGCAGTATAAACATGTTGGCAAGATTGAGATCACAGATTTGGTGAAGTAGATATTTCTCTCTGCCTATAATGCATGATGAGTGATGCTTTCCTCATCATAGACTAGTACACTGAATTGATTAATAATTTTGATATTAATTTTATGATCTTAATTAATATGTTGGTGTTCATAGTAGTAGCTTCTTAGTAAAGTAAGCATCATCACTGTTTTATAGAACTATTCTCAATATTTGAAATGTGCATTGGAGAGTTGGAAACAAACCCTGGATCCCTGGATCTTGCTCTTTTCCCTAAAAATGAAACAAGGCATGCATTTTTGTTCCAGTCACATTAAGTCAGAAAAACTGCATGATTAAACAGATCTGCAGTTTACCTTGGAGTCCAGTGGTTGTCTCACCATTTAGCATAACTAGGGTCAGGTCTGGGATAAGTAATTACATAGGAACACTGAGCATGGTAGAGGAAAAATTCAGGTCTGATCTAGAAGGAGATCTAAATGAATCTTGATTTTACAAAAAGATGGATGGATCTGATTCAATGGAATCAAAAGAGCTTTTGTTATGAACAGTTGAAATCCAGTGACATGGATGAGGAGTCTGGCTTTGGAACTAATGGCAGTTTCCTAGAACTGACATTTACCTGAACATTACTGAGGAAAGGGGTACTCCTTCCAATTGCACTGAGAGTGTGTGGAATCCCCTCTGATAACTGATCATGAAACTGTCACTGATAGTTTTAAAGCCACATGTTTGGTGGTTTGTTTTTTAAAAATTTCTGTGAGTCACAGGAATCTGTGAGGCTACTTGAGAGCAGGGGAAGAAAAAGGAAACCCTCTACAATATAGGTCACTAATTCTCAAAAAGTCAGTGGAGAAAAAATAAAAGCCCCTAAGTATAAGTCCTTGCACTAGTTACTATTCTGGGTACAAAAACATTTAATTTCTGAGCAAAGAAGAACTCACACCTTTGTTTTCTTCTCCACCATAATTTATTCCAAATGTCATTACAGTCTGTAGATTCAGAGAAATGAGTCTGACAGCACGTAGAACATTTTAAACATTTAGTAACATCTTAAAGCTAAATATACACTATTTTCTTGTTGTTTGTCTTCTCTTAGTCTCAGACTTGAGTTTTCTCTTTTACATACTCTGCATTCATAGCAGGGAGGGCAATGTCTTTTCTCCTCCCTTTTAAAAACTTTTTGTAATATTTAAAAATGTGACTTAAATTAAGGCCGAGCTTTCTTTAATTTCACTATGGAAGTAATGAATAAAAGCTAAATGAAGGGATTCTGCTCTTTCTTACCTTGTCTTCTGCTGCAGCTCTACTTACAGCTGAAATTGTGAGCTTGGCATCAACTACTGGAAAATGTTTAATATTAGTTATTCTGTGCACAGAAAGTGCTGTAGGGCTTGGCCTGTAATTTTTCTTCACTATAAGCTCCTTTTCTCCAGTCTCATGAATCCCCTTTAGACAACTGATTCCCTGCTGCATTTGCAGATGGGATCTGTTTTGACAGATTAGGATTGACTCGCAACGAGCGCTCTCAGTAAGACATGGTACTTGTGGCATGGAGGGAACAATGAGTATCAGGAGCTCCTGAGGGGTATCTTGGGGTCTGAAAGAGAGCACAGAAATAGTAAGAAGGAGGTATTAAGTTCTAAGATTCATCTTAAGCCATTAAGGACCCTATTAATAAGGTTTTATCACAGGCTATTAGGGAGCTTCTGCTTTATCTAGTTAAAACCTTTGTAAGATTGTCTTTCTGGCATACCTTCACCAGCAATAAATTTTTTTTTTTTTGGGAGGATTCAGCATCAGGACAGCTGATTTTAGTTATTTACGGTGTTGTTTCTAACCCAGTACATTTGAACATCTGGCTTATTATCTGGAAGAACATATCTATTTGTTATACTGGGCTACTGCATGCAAACACACAATCTTAGGCCGTAAACTCTAATTTTCAAAGAACAGTGAAAAAATTAGCAGGTCAGTGAAGATGGAGTTCATATCTTACCTGAATAGCTGATATAGCTAGAAAAAACAGAGGAAAATTTGAATGCACAAGCCCTTCCTCCACTTTTTGATAGAAGATTCAGTTTTTAAAAATGATGACACGTATTTGCATGTTGGAGAAGACGTCTTTCACCGAGAAATTTAAAAGGCACAAAACTTTAGGATGAAAGATCAGTTTGGGTTTTGATAGGCATCTCCTAAAGGAGACAAGGCAAGATGCTAATGGTAGAAAAAGTCAAACAAACCCAAGCAGCTGGAGGTCAAAGCTCCACAAGTTCAAACAAGGGGTTAACTGTTCATAACTAAATTACAGTTAATTGTTATTGGGACAAATGCAAGATGAAGCCAAGATCTCTTGAGTGTCAAATCAAAACAGGACAGCTCTCTGGATGAAAAGTGTCAGCCAGACATCACTGAATGCAGCTAACTGTATTCAGTACAGGGGTTACTAGGAAACTTGTAACACTGGGATTGGAAAATGATTGGATTGTGTTTACATAGCTGTGAGGGTGTTCTATGCTTCTGTGATGCAGTAAAAGACAAAAATTATGCTGGCAGAAGTTAGATCTTTCCTAATAAACTACTTCTGAAGCCAAAATTGTATGATTCTAGTAAAAAGTGCACCCCTAATTTACAATGCTACTTGCCAAAAAATCTGAGGGGTGAAGTGACATTTTTCCTCTGGTGGTGGGTTTTTTTTTGATTTTTTTTTTTTTTTTTTTTTTTTTTTGTTGTTGTTTTGTTTTTCTTTTTCCTTTCTCCCCCTTTATTTGGACACTGACTGTAGCAAGTGAGAGGGCTGTTGAAATGTGGATATTTCGAACACATCCTGAATTTGGATTAGCCCAGGTGAAATAGACCTCTGTGTGTAGATATTGAATAGGAAGTCTCCTTACTAACATCCACAGCTTCTTAAACAAATGTTAAATGAAACATCATCCTGTGAACCCACTCAAAAAAGGAGGAGACATAGCTCTTCCCTGTAGGGACTATATCCACAGAGCACTTATGGGCCATAAAGGTGCACTGACTTCCATAAAAATGAAAAATGGCCAAATCAGGTAATAAACATCCTAGTACAGTTACGTTTTAGCTGAATTTGGCATACACAAAAATAGCAATAACCGTTGGGAGGTGTATTTAAAAACCCTTTTTAATATAAAGTAACTAGTATTTATTTTTTTAAAGGCTACCTTTGCCATTCAGATCCTCAAATATTATTGTTTACTTTGATATGTCTTATTTTTTATGTACTGGACACCCAAAACAAATTCAAGGAATGGCACTCATGCAGCACTGTAAACGAATCTGCTTGGTTTAAATACCACTCTAAAAGACATCACCAAACAAAGGCAAATGAAGTGATCAGTCACTTTTGAATGGTTTAGAGCACCAAGAAGTGGACTTCTGTGTGCACATTGGCCTGCATTACTGCTGGGTTGCTGAAACACTGATCTCTGTGGTTTTCAAACACAAGTATGTAATACTGCTGCAAGCCTTAAGCATTTCCCTGCCTAGCAGTCATGACAGAGGGTAGTTTTATCCTATGAGGGCTGCTCTGGCCAGTAGTGTGGCAAGGCTGCCATGGCTGGAGGGAGAACATGCATGATCCTCCTGTTACTATATTATCAGTGGGGGAGAGTCTGCTGCTGTTACATGCTTGAAAAATTGCACTGTTAATCAGGCCGGTGATGTTGCATCATGCTAATACATGCTAGGTTGTTACGTTTTCATCGTGGCTTTGAGCAACAGTGCTTTTCTCCCAGTAGATGAATGTTTAGAGAATTAAAAGGGTTAAATGCAACATGCTGATCTAGGAAAGAAGGTCAAACCACTTTCATCCTTTCCAATTTCCCTTTTCCCCCCAGCATTTTTGACTCTCTCTTCAAATAACTGTTGGGCTGCTGCAGACTTTCAATTTCTTAATTGCATAGATTCTTTTCATATCTGTCAGTGGCCACAACAGACCAACTACTGCTTAGAGACAGCTCTTGACACCCAGCCCATCTTATTTGCCTTAGCTGCATGATCAGTGTCATCACAAAAGGGATTGAGCTGGTTCACTTGCTGCCGTAGCTGCTTCAAGAGATGGCAGATTGGTAATTGGTAATGGTGTGTTTCTGTGTTCTGCTATCTATTCAGTGGAAAGGCCCATGCTTGCTTCTCTTGTCTGGAGTAAAACTGTGTGCTAAAGATATGTGCATATGGGAATGAAGAACCTCTGTGGAAATGAAAAACCAGTGTATTCTTAGAAATGTATGGCCTGTGCAAATGGTGAGTGGAACAGGCAATCATCTCAGCCCCCTTTGTGTACCAGCTGTGGGAGGATGTGCCCATGCTAGTGAACATCTGTATGGGTATAGGCTATTTTAATATTGCTTGACTGCTTCTAAGCAATAGCTTCTCTTTTTTTTTTTTCTCTCTCTCTTTTTTTTTTTCTACAGAGGGGAATGCCAGACTTGACTAACAAAGACAAGAGCAGACTAAAAGTTTCCTTAACAGGAAGTCACTAGCTCTCCACTTAGCAAGTGGGGAGGAAAAGCCTTTAAAAATGTTCAAACTTTCTTATGCAAATTCCAGTTACACACAAGCTTTGGGAGAAATTATTTAATGGTGAATTGAACAGTCTCTCAGTGACTGTAAATGCACAGTGCACAAAACTGTGAGCAGCACAGCGCAGAAATCTAAAGGTGAGGGTGCTCTCAGGTCTCCCAGGGTATTGTTCCACTCTTTCCAAACAATCTAGTTTTCGTTGAGAGTAATGTATTTTCTAAGAAAAGCATTTAAAGAGCTTTACAGCAGAAGAGAACATTTAGAGGCAAAGTAAAGCA
This sequence comes from Cisticola juncidis, assembly GCA_013400215.1. Classification (NCBI taxonomy): domain Eukaryota; kingdom Metazoa; phylum Chordata; class Aves; order Passeriformes; family Cisticolidae; genus Cisticola; species Cisticola juncidis. The sequence continues at coordinate 1,068,886 of VXBR01005913.1, forward strand.
GTCCCTCTAGAGGAACATGACAGTTTCTCAAATGAAGGCATTTATTATCGTTTGTAGTCAGATAGTTTTTGAGTGACTGAAATACCTGCACATACAATTGCCATTATTAAAAGTGTCCAAGAGCCCTGTCAGAGATCAAGGATGTTTTCTAGCCATTCTTCTCACATACATCAAGGAGATAAGGAGATAATTTTCATCTCCATATTGTTCTGCCTTGGACTTGGGGGCTGTATGCATACGTTCTGTGTGGCCTGGTGATGCCAGGTGATGCCAGTGGAATGACACAAAGCAGATAAGCAGTGACTGAAGCTTTGTTCAGTGGTCTGATACCATCAGAAGGTAAAGCAGAAAGAGTGGTAAATGAGAGATAGGCCATTTTTAACCAGTTGTCTTCTCTCACCAGTCCTCATGGTAAAAAGGAACCTTATGGATGTGAAGCAGTTCTGCTAAAGAGCCACTGCAGCTGCCATAATGGCCTTCCTAGAAAAGCAATATTGGTACCAAGATCTCTTCCCTGGACCTCTGTCTGTCTGTCTCTTGCAGACAGGCACAGAAAATCTTTGTGCAGGTTTCCACTGGATTTTGTGGGACAGCCTGCAGAGGGCAAGGGCCTTGGTGTGTGTTAGATGTTGCCTTATAACTGCACTGTCTGACACACACCCTGGAGCTGAAGATCATTGTGTGCCTGGCCCGATGGCTGTCAGAGAGACCAGCCTGTGGCTGTGCTTTTACATTTGAGTGAGCTACCTGTGGCTGAGGTATCTGCTTGCTCAAAACAGGCAGGAAGTCTCAGGAGAGCGTTGCTTCATGAGCTAATACTTCACAGTGAGGAATACAGTCTGTCATTTTTGCTCTGGAACCAGTTTCTTCAGCTCAACCCCTTCAGAGTTCAAAGGCACAGTGTTTAATCATAGTGACATGCCTTACATCTTCATGAGGACTTTCTGCCTACTCACCAGCTCTTGGTGTGCAAGACCTGGGCCATATTCTTGCTTCTGCTATGGTACCCCTCTGACTGAGTTTCCTCATCCATCAAGTGTGGATAAGGATGCTACTCTCCTTTGTGAGGTCTGTTGCTGTGAATGAAAGCAGAGCACAAGGGAGAAAATTGTGAGAGGGCAGAAATCAGTGCTGACCTGCTGCAGCTTGCGGTGTGCTGCTGTGCTGTGGGTACAGACTGACAGCTGTAATCCTTGTCAGATAAGGGTAGAGGTGCTCTCTTCTCACTTTGCTCATCTTCTTGAGGAAGCAACCTCTTTTATCTATGTGGCTAACATCTGAGAGAAATTACCATTCTCTAGGGAACTGAAAGGGCTTTTTGGTACATTGGAGAATTTTATTCCCTAAAAGAGAAGCACAGAACTTTTTACCTTGAAATAACCATGGCCAAATCAGCTGTCTCTAGTTATCACACAGCCACACATCAGTAGATAAAGTGCTTTGGGCCCTGCTGGGGAGTGGGAGATGGTTAAAGAAATTCCTGGGTACTACAGATGGCAGCAATGGAAAGAATTACTCAGGAGGCAGCAGGGGTTTTTTTCTGACTCAATGCTGATCCTTTACCTTTGCCTGTTGTTAGACAAACTGTGTTGTGCATAGTCACAGTCTTTCTCATGGTGTTTAAAATTGACATTTTCACACTTTCTAGCATCAGCAGATGCTACAGCACTTTTTGTAGTATCAGGTTGAGATCAATTTTTTTGTGGGTCGTGAAAGGCAAGATAAGCAGTCTGGACATTCAGAGGTTATCTGTCCTACCCCTGCCCTGAGACCAGGCCTTGAAGACCTCAGCTGATTGTGACAGATAACCCTACTACCTGATCTTATACATCTGCAATGGTAAGGCCTTCACCCTTGCTGTTGGCAATCTGGTCCAGCATCTCCTTAGTTTTACTAATTGGGGGTGTCTCCTCATGTTTACCTTATTACAGAAATATGGGGAAATTAGGTATTCATAGTGAAAATATCTAGTTTCAGAATTTACTTTCTGCTGCTATCATGAAAAGCCAGCTAGGAGAATCCTACACTGCAGGCTGAATGTCTCAGGTGCCTCTGTGCCCCGACCTGCATTAGGACCAGTGACAGCGCCCAGCCTTAAACCCCATGTGAATGGCACATGCTGTGACTGCTGCTGGTACTAGACCTGGCAGGGGACAGTTCAATCAGCAGGGCTGTAAGGTCTGACACCACTTCATTCTGGCATTTCACAAGTCTGCAGCAGAGTTGGAGGCTGTCGTGGTGGAGGTGGGCTGGTGCATGTGTGGGCAACTGAGTCAATCTGTGGGTGGCAGAAGGCCAGTGCTCACATTTGGTGACCTTGTTCTCACCCACCCATCCGCGAGCATTCTCTCACCATGTCCTGGGCGTGTTTCTGTTTTTGGTTGTGTGAGGAACAAGTGGCTCCTGAGGGACTTCAGTGGTTTCACCTGTGCTGGGCAGTGGCATTCAGCATGTGCCCCACAGCACATCACCTGGGTGATCCTGGTGGGTGCTGACACCAGGTGGGGTTTGGGGTGCAGCCAAGGCAGCATGGTGAGACAATGAGTGGCACGAGGCAGCCTGGGAAGCCACATTCTTACCATGGTAACGCCATAAAAATTTTTAAGGACTTCCTGCAGAAGCAAACACAAATGAGGTTAATATCTCTTTCAAAAACCTTCAAAGAACTATGCCCCCTCCTGTCCTTTAGACTTATCTTTTAACTTCACTGTTACTAACCAGTTAGTAAAGCAAAGAGCTGGATCCTGAATAAATCAGAACAGCTCCACTGAAGTCAACAGCAGAGCAATGTTATTTTACTACCAGGGTGTGGTACAAACCTCAAATTAAAAAGTAATTTATTATCTGGCTGGATATATATTCAGGGTGCACTATCCTCATTTTCCTATACTGTCCCATCCTGCTAAAAATGTCAGCAGACAAGTTTGTCTTGATTCAGCATGGATGTGTCTGCAGTTTTTACTGCTGTGGGTCATAATCAGCAGCCACTGCTTTCATAGCAATTCCTTTATAAATTTTCTCTTTCATGGATGGTCACTGTACTTTCTCCTTACTCAGCAAATTCTGTCCTCAAGTAAAAATTTCAAACATGTTCATGTATTGTAAATCCATTTGTATATTGATTCATTACTGTGCCTCTGCTTAATTCAGCAAGAATTTTGTGCTAGCCAAACTCTTGTAATTGTGTAATAGCAGAAAAAAATACAAAGGAATACCACTTGCATCATTTATACTGCACATTTACCGATATTCCTTAATGTATCTATTTCTTGTGTACCAAGTATGTGGCAATTTCACACAAATCAACTGCCACTTCACTGAAAGTGACTTTTAGCTATATGAACCAGGGGAAACCACTATTATTTTTCATTTCTCAACAACAACCAATTTAGTTCAAAACTGATATTTTGTAATAGCTGAAATGAAGATATTTTCTACCAGACTCTCCTGATGACTTTTTACTGTAAGATAGGCAACACTGGACAGATAGAAGCAGATCATTTCCACTAAGAAAGGTCATCAACCCTATTGCAAAAGTGGGCAGTTCCAGCTGGATACATAATGACTAATTTGAAATGAAACTTTTTTTCAAATCTGTTGGCTTGCTCATTTTTGCTCTACACTGACTTTCTACATTTTCATCTGTTCTGACAAATGCTCCAGAATTTCTGAAGTGCAGCTGTTTTCTGCTCAGCCCTGTTTCTAATAATTGCCTAAAAGCATTTTAATTTTATTAGTCCTGCAGACAGAAATGTCAGGTCTAAAGAAGTGAGCAGTTTTCCTCTTCTTTTGGTTAGCTCATTTTTGACCTGGCAAACATAGGTGTGATTTAGGTGATCCCCAGCTACAGTGAAGGGCTTGTTGATCTTGCTTCAGCTGAGCCCAGAGGCTGATCTCATGAACATTGTTTTTACAGGCGTGTGACTCTGCTGACGTCCTTTGGCTTCCTGTTCAGTGAGGCTGTGCTTGGCATCCTTGGATTTAGGCACAATGTGAATTTTCTTAGATCTCACCCTCCAGCCCTTGTTTTGTTTCATCAGCCCTTCCCTGCCTGTGAATAATGGTCGTGATCACATCATGCGGTGGCTGTGGGGAGGGAAGGTCCCCTCTGCTGCAGCCCTTTCGGTGGCAGCAGTGTGGGTGAGGTGGGTGTCCGTGGGAAGGAGAGGGAGTGGGTTTCAGGCAGTTTCTGGTAGCATGTAAGGCAGTGTGTGGTGATTCACCCCCTCAACACCATTAAACCTTCAGATTGAGTGGGTTGAATCCTGTAAAGTCGTAGGCACATTTTAGAAATAAACGCAGACCTCTGAGGTAGATAGGTCACTGGTGAGGGGGCAGTGGTGTGGATAAATCAGATTATTCCTTTTTTTTATAAACACTGAGAGCAAAATCAGCTCTTCCTACTCCAGGCTCTAAGGCTTTGCCTCCTCTTTGCATTGCTGGCATTGGTGCTGCAGTGCCTGTCTTTGACACCAAGAAGAGGTCCTGCCCATGTAAAACTTTTTGAGTGCATTTGAAGGTGCTGAGTGCTGTTTTCTGGTGCCAGACCACAATAATAACAATGGGCTAGCAAGGAACTTCTCTGAGACTTGCTGAGACCAGAATTAAAGGTCATGCATGCCCACACTTTTGTTTTGAGATATTAGTTAGGGAGAGAAGTAGATGGAGGGGAGAGATTATCCCCCTCCACTCAGGGCTCATCAGAGCACATCTAGAATACCATGTCCAGTTTAACACTTTCTCCCTCAAATACAGGGAAGCTGGGGCATGTTGAGCAAGATGTTAAGATTTGGTCTAGTCCAGCCTGACATACAGAAGTCTTTGGAAGGACCTAAGAGCAACCCCCCAGCACATACAAAGGGATCAGAAAGAAGACATTGTCAGAATCATCACAGCACTACACATTGGGAGGGCAAGCAACAAGGGACTGAAGTTGAAACAAGAGGTTTGGGATGGATAAAAGGATACACTTCCTCAGGTGGAGAGAGTCAAGCACTGGAGCAGGTCACTCAGTGAGATTGTGCAGCCTCTATTCTTAGAGTTTTTCAAGACTGGTCAGACAGAGTCCCAGGAGACCTGGTCTGAGCTTACAGCTGTGTCTGCTTTGAGCAGAAAGTTGGAATAGGGACTAGACCTCCCTTCAAACCTGATACCGTGCAATCCTGTGTCTAGGTATCCCATATTCTGAGGTCATGGAAAGTTTTAGGTGAAGCTTTTGGGTGAAGGGTTGAAAAGATTAAAAAGAATGCATTTTAACCCCTCTCTCCAACTTTGACCAAATCATTTCACTCCAGTCCAGCAGCAGTGATTCTTCCTCTGATTTCTCTAACCACGATCAGGCAGTGGGCTTGTGCACATGTTGTCCAGGCAGCTCAGAGGACAGGAGTGCTGGGCAAAGGGGATAAGGCACCCATTGCCTGAGGAGATTCTAATGCTAAAACAGGGTTTAATCAAGGGGGATTGGCTGAACCTTTTGGGATGCGTTGTAGGCTCAGAGACAGGAACAGAAATGCAGCTTTTCTCAGCAAGATATACCCAGTGGGATATCTTGGCAAGTAAGCTGTTGATAGAGATACCATCCGTGTAATATTGGCCAATTTTGTCAGTTCTAGTCTTCACAGAATGCAAAATTAATATCGTACTACAGCATTAAAATAATTTCCCCAGAATACAAAATCTCCTCTGAATACAAAATCAATATCATGAAAATAATTGCAATTTTTTGCAGTATTTCACTTTCCAACCTAAAATTAGTTGTGTGCAAATTCATCACCAAGACTAAGGCACCCGTGTTGCCTGTGGGGCAGTCACTGTGCTCAACAGTGCCACTGTATCATACTTTTTCCTTCCTTCCTTGTAGATCAGAAACTTGGTGTGAGTCTCTTCCCTCCCTGTGGATCCCAGTGCTGAGAAGCCAGAAGCAGTCAGAGAAGTCACCGTGTTTGTGTGATGGTGGTTTTTTTATGAATGCAGGAATTACCACAATTGAATGAATAATTCATTCATGAAAATGATGCCTGAAAAAGAAAAGTACTCTTCTATTATTCTTGGAAATTGTTAACCCAGTTGCTTTTTTTTGCCTTTGCTGTGGTGGGACCTGGCAGTGGCTGTCACTGAGAGCCAGCAAGTTCATCTAAGTGAAAGTTAGTGAGTGGGGCGGCAGGAAAGATGCAGGCCCTTCCCCGCTATCACTGATGGCTTTTGTGGGTGTTCTCAGAAAGTCCTGCCAGGCGTCCTGGTGACTCACCGGCAGCTGACTGAAGGCAGGCAGGAGGCCAGCAGCCCCTGCACAACTGGAAAGTACAGAGGCATCCCAGTGTGTGTCAGAAAAAGGAGATGACATGTAGCAATGTGTCTGTCTGCCTGTCATGTCTGTCTGTCACAAGGCTAGAAACAACAGTGACTCTGTATTCTCTGTAGGATATGTGGAAGCGTGGTGCTGCGTAGTCACCTTTGTTCTTGCAAGAGGAACTGTTGGATAGTCACATAGAAAGGTGAGAAGCTATTGCAGGCTTTTTTCAGGCTTCTTGGCAAACAAAATTTTCTAGAACATACGTGGTCTTTCACAGGTACAGTGTAGTATCCCTTTAGGGCCAGGGTCAAATTTACTCTGTCAAAACTACCCACTCCCTTAGGAAGCTCCTCTTGCTGTTTTCTGGCAGGCAGGTGATGGAGATCCAAAGGGATAATTCATGTCATCATAAAGGGCTAGGAGTGTAAAATACAGTCCAAGTCTCATCTCCTTCACTGGAGGCTATGAAGAGCACATTTGGATAGCCCATTCTGCATGCTCACCCTGGAGTTCTTGAAACCTTTTTTGACCAGATCTGTGCCTTCAACTTTTGTGACAGGCAAATTCTGACTTGAGGTCTTCCTGTGATGGGCTTCTTTATAAGATGTCCCTTCTCTGTGGACTTGCTGGTGCACAAGGAATCCCACCCCTTAGGCCACTCACTCAGACAAACTCTTCTTGTAGATCTGGAAGAATTTAATTTTCTTCAAAACTCCTATCTATCCTTGAGACTCATGGCTGGCTTTGGCTAACAGGCTCAGGGCTGCCTGGCAAGGTATTTCTGAGTGAGGAGACAGGCAGGGAGGGCAGGAGAGTCAGGAAGAGACACAGACACACATTCTGATTCCTGGCACTTTTAAAAAGAGTCAGGATGAATGGCTGCAGAGGGGGACCCTAGTGGGATCTTGTTGCTGCCCCCACAGCCTTGTCTAGACAGAGCTGCAGTTCGCAGTCCACCAGCAGCACGTGGCCATGGCTTACACATCCCAGAGCCATGTTTGACACTGGTTCCCTCACCAGGCATGATCCCTACCCTCATGCACACGCCTATATCCTGTCCCCTTTCCTGGGGAGTTTCCCACTGCTGAATCCTCGCCAGGTCCTTCCTGGCCATGGATGCCACAGGCTCACTAACCAGGAAGGGTCACTGGTACCTGCCCCTGCAGTCCAGCTGCAGCTGCAGCCGAGCTAAGCCATGATATTTCAGAGAGCACCCTCCCCCCAGCCCCAGTTCCCAATGACACCTAAGTTATTCATCAAAGACAGGAAAAAAGCCTTCCTGGTTTCAAGCCTCTGGGGAAATGCTGGGGCATGCCTTCAGCGTGATAAAATGCAGAGCGAATGGTGATTCAATTTAGATTCAAAGCCCCTGGTGAAGGGCAGAGGCAACTTGGTTTTACCTCTTTTTACCTTGAAAGGGCAGTTCTCCACCAGAATCATATCTTGGGAGGGACAAGAATACACATCCTCTTTCCCTAGGGCCAAAAGTGGGAGGGTTTTGTGAGGGAAGTCCATTGAAATGCCCACAAAATCCACATCACTTCTCTCCAGCTAACAAGTACCATTCAGCTTCTGTGCCATGATCCAGATTGCATGGAAAATGCTACAAACTGCTTTCTGGGAGTAGGAATTGAGGTAATCCCAGTGGGCAAGGTAAAGAGGCTTGCTGGAGCACCACAGCTGCTCTTGCTGATGCACACCTTGAGATCCCCACAAGTGATGCTCTGGGGACAGAGCCTACAAGAAGTTTACATAACAGCAGTTCAGACTAGGGGAGTTGAATCACCACTTAGGTGGCTTGTCCTAATATGGGTAGGATGTAAAACTCGAGTTTAAAGAGGGAACTGACACTAGTGTGTGGAGACAAAAACAATGAAGTGTTCCTTTTTTTTCTGTAGGAGTGCCTGATCTCCAGCTGAGAGAGGGAGTTTTTCAGAGGGCAGGCACATGCCTTCTGTGGTTTGTACCACAGAATGGTTGACAACCATTGAAGCTATAAAAATTGTCAAGTAATTATTTTCTGTGGTGAATGCAAGAGAAAACTGCAAAAAGCAGTCCTCTAAAAACAACTGACCTCTGCAAATGTTCAGAACTTTGTAAAATCAAGAGTTCATAATGCCAGTGTGGGAGCAATGCAGCCTGCATGCAATAGGCACTGTGTAACCTCTGCTGCTGAGAGCCTGATTTCCAAAGGTGTGGGTCGAGAGGGGGTGAGGTGTGTGGTAGTGCTTCAGATTTTAGGAACACTCTAAACACAGACACAGAGCCTAGTTTTAGAATAGACTGTTTGTTTTTGTGCAGGGTGCAAGGTGTAGGTTTCCATAAATCAAGTACACCAAGTGGTAGAAAGTTTTATCTTTTGTTCAGTAACATTTACACCTGCCTAATACATATTCTCCGCCCACTTAATGCATATTTATTTAGGCGGTATAATCTTACACAACACTTGAAATACGAAGTTCTTTTCTTCATTAAGTAACTTCCATTGTAGAAGTTATCTGATGACATCAATTACATTTACAAAACGTGTGAAAAGTCAGCTTGAAGACATCAATTCTTCTTTTCTAGAATTCGGCCTGGAGACAGATAATTCATTCAGCCTAAAGACATCAGTAGTAGCAGAACTCCATAGGGATCAAGCAGGAAACAATTAGTTTTCATATGCTTGTAGTAAACTTGCTTGCTGAAACTTTTCTTTTTCTGTGAGTGTTCTGTTTATTTTTTAGTATCCCTTTACCTGATAAAAAGGTGTAGCAATCAATAATTCTTCTAGCATAACCCAGAACCAGAGGGGATACAGACAGGTCTGTGACACTGAATTCAGCAATATTCATAAAAAACCCTCCAGTGACAGATCCCTTCTGGAGCTACTGGAACGAATCTTTTAGGACACCTCTACTGCCACCGCAGGGACATCAGCAAGCAATGCCACAGCTCTGCAGTGCTTGGCCATAGACATGCATGTGGCATATGCAGGACAACTCAGGGCTTTTTTTGTTAGCCTAGCACTGTGCCAGGAATGATAAGCCCTATGTTTTTACAGAGAGGATCAGTTTAGGCTCAGAGCCATCCCAGGAGCAGTGGTACTACTCTACCAGCACCCAGAGCAGATGTGCTGCAGGTCATGGAATAGAATGGAGTAATTTAGATTGGAAAGGACCTCTAAGATCATTGAGTCGAACCTTTAAACCAGCACTGCCAAGTCCACCACTAAACTGTGTCCCTGAGTGTCACATCTATATGTCTTTTAAATATCTCCAGGGATGGTGACTTCACCACTTCCCTGAACAACTTATCCTAATGCTTGACAACCCTTTCCATGAAGAAAGTTCTCCTAATATCTAGTCTAAACCTCATCTGCAGCAACCTGAGGCCATTTCCCCTTGTCCTGTCACTTGTTCCCTGGAAGAAGAGGCTGACCTCCACCTGACTACACCCTCCTTCCACAAAGCTGTCAAGAACTAGAAGGCCTCCCCTGAGCCTCCTTTTCTCCAGGCTAAACAACCCCAGCTCCTTCAGCCACTCCTCATAAGACTTGTGCTCCAGCTCTGTTGTCTTTCTCGGGACTTGCTCCATCACCTAAAAGTCTTTCTTGTAGTGAGGGACCCAGAACTGGATACAGGATTTGTGAGTTCTGAGGAATGATCCCAGCCCTGGGCCTGCTGGCCACAGTATCGTATCATCCGCAAAGGGTGCAGATGACACTCAAGTGCCTTTGATCCCCTCATACATATAATTAAAAAATATATTAAACAAGGGATGACCCCCAAACTGGCCCCTGAGGGCATCACTCATGACCAGTCACCAGCTGGATGTAGCTCTGTTCAGCACCACTCTATGGGCCTGGCTGTCCAGACAATTTTTATCCAGCAAACTCAGCATCCAGCCAACCCAAGGCTGCTGCTTTCTACAGGACTATGCTGTGGAAATGGTGTCAGAGGCTTTACTAAAGTCCAGGCAGGTGACAGCCACAGCCGTTCCTCATCCACTAAGCTCCTTGTCAAAGAAGGTCAGGTTGGTCAAGCAACTGTGTGATTGTTCTCAAGACTATCTTCTCCATGGCCTTCCCTGGCACCGAGGTCAGACTGACAGGCCTGTAGTTCCCTGGATCCTCCTTCTGGCTCTTCTTGTAGACAGGTATCGCAGTTGCTAATTTCCCTCCTTCCCAGTCAGCTGGGACCGCTCAAACTAGCCAGGACTTCTGGTAATGATGGGAAGTGGCTCAATGAGCACTTCAACTGGCTCTCTCTGGGGTGGATCCCATCTAGCCCCATAGATCTGTGCTTGTCCAAAGGCTGTAGCAGGTCAATTTACATTCAGATTCGTCCTTAACAAGTATGCAGCCAATTAATTGCTAAAACGCTTCAGCCCACTAGGATGTGGGCTGAAATTTCTCATCTTCATTGATCCCTGTGGATTGCCAGGGCATGCCAGTTAATCAAAGGCAAAACCCAAGGCTGTAAGTGAGAAAACCAAAGGCACAGAAGAAACTCCCTCACACTGATTTCACAGTTCCCCTTCAAGTGATGCCTAAACTGCAGGAGGCAGCTTAAATAATCTCCTGTATTATTGCCTCCATTCACTGCTCCATTTCCTTCTGTTTCAGTTGTAAACTCGTGTGAACCAACAGCCTACAATATTCCTTTTTGATCTGTTGCAAAGACAGAACAGGGCTAGCAGCTAAGCTATGGTGAGGTGAGTACAATTTCTTCTTAAGAAGAAAAGAGATATGAAAATTACTGTGGGTACATTTGCTATGGAGAAGTCTTGGGGGAAGCCCAATGTTTTGCTTATGGCAGTATATCCTGCTTGTAGTAATATATTCAGAGTTCATGAAAGGCTTAAACAACCAGAAAGATGTGAAGGATGGAAAAATACTCTCCTGCTGAGCTGTGAGTGTGCTCTAGTGCTGGGCCAAGGAAGCCAGCTGGAGGCAGCAGGAGAGTAATATCCTGTTGTCAGGTCTGGTGTTTCTTTCCCTGAGACTGCAGGTCTGTTGCTGAGATGGTGATCCCCAGCAGCACATCAGTGTGATACTGCATGGCAATACATCACCCTGAAGGGAAGCTTTCTGGTTCTCACTCCTTGAGGGAAGCTATGTTGTTGCCTTGATGTTGAGTAAAGAAAACCTTTTCATTCATTTAATTAACTTCTGTTGCATTCTGGAGAGCTGCACCCCAAATGGCATTGCTTTAGTTTCATTAGCAGTATATGAGAGTGTTCAAAATGTAGTTAATGCATAGATCTGTCATGTACCAAGAACCATCAAAAGTTAAAAGATGGTCTTGAGTAGGGCTGTTTGCAGACACCTGAGTTTCTGTGACCAGCTTACCTACTGCTAGGAATAGAGATGGTATTCCCATGGCAAAACTCCTGGAGTTCTACTGACAAAACCAGCTACAGGACATTTGACATTTCTGTCACTGTAATGGCTGTTAGCAGTGCATGGGCCTCATGTGCAGTGGAATGATTGTAAGACAAACTTGTAAGGGCCATGTCTAAGCCTAGTGGAAGGAAAATGAGTGAGGAGTCCATCTAAAGGGAAGTCTCTAAAAGCTTAGACTTTGTGATGCTTAGCATAACAATTTAAGAAACCAGTACTGGCAGCTCTCTGCACCCCTTCTGCTTCTTCAGCAGACCCTGTCTTCACTCAGCAGAGCTGGTGGATCCGTATCCTGCTTATGCCTTAGGCATTCTGGGTCCCAGCTGAATTTCCAGGGCACCCAGAGAGTTAGCATTTTTTATAAGATACCAGGAGTGTAGAGAACAGCAGTTTTGTAGTAAGATTTTGGTGCATGGGCAAATGCTCTATTCTGACTGCTCCCTCACAGGAATGGAAACCTCTTTGGTTCTTGGTGGTCCAGAAGAGTCAGTAGCATCTGTCCTGGCTGGATTTACCAGAATGTGTCAGACTTAAAGGGAGTTATGAAGTGGACTTTAGTTAAATCAGCGCAACTTCCCTGTACAGAGTTTCTTACAGTACTGACCTAAAAAGGAAGCAGAAACTAAAAACTTAAGAGTTCCTCCAATCCCCACAAATCTCTGGGCCCTGTATTCTCTTTTTCCTGAAGAGCTGGAAAATATGTCTGTTTTCTTCAGAAAAGGATTAACTCCCTGTGGATTTCTGAATCTATCTCTGAATTTATACAGTCACAGTTTCTGAGGATACAATCCCTTCATTCATAAGGCAGAAAGGAAGAGTGAAAAACTCAGATTATTTCAGCATTCTCATCATCAGGCTTCATCAAATCCTCATAATGAATCTAGGTTGTGCTGAGATTTTCACAATGCTCCCAGAGACAGTACCATGGCACACCAGTGAAGAGACTACTATTCCAAGAAGTTACTTGAGTCTAAGTAATCACTTGATTTACAGAAGAGTGCCACTCCTTCTCTCTGGTCTTGTGGAAAGGCAGGCTGGTCCCTGTCACTATGCATTCCCAGCCAAGCTACAAAGACACACGTGATGGGTGAAAAGTTAACATTCTCAGGGACTGGGGAAGGTATTCAGGGCAGCAGCTGTTGGAGCATGAACAGACCATCCTTGCCGATGGGTACCATGGAGTGGGGATGGGGGGGACAGGGACAGTGGGGTGGTATCAACTGGGTGAGGAGAGGGAAGGTGACAGAATGTACGTGGTACACAGCCAGAGCTTCAGCAGAGAGCTGTGAGACATCAGAAGGATCTGGAAGGATCTGGGAGGAGAAGAGTGCAGGAAAGAGGAAACAGAAGTGCAAACAGAGAACAGAGCAAGCAGAAAGATTTGCAGTGTGCATGGAACAAGACCCACATGTAGGATTTGGAAGGAAGAATGTGGCAAGTCACAGTGCCAGAAGAGGAAGATGAAATTCTTTGGGTTGCTTATGCAACGAAGTTTTACCTACAGGTGCTGACAATAGCCACTACACCCATCAGTCTTGGTAATAGCCACTGAACAAGTGCTGGCAGTTAAACAGAGCATTTATATCGATTCCAAACCAACTGAACTGGTTATGCTTCAGAGGAAGTTGTGATGGAGTAAGCTTTTCATGAAACTGCATTTACAACATCAGTTCTGATCACCTTGCCTTCTGTGCATGTATAAAAAAGTATTCAGGGTAGTTTTATTGCCCTCAATTGATGGTGCTTCACAAAATGCAAAAGATCCCAAGAGCATCATGAGAAAGGTCAAAATGTTTACATTTAAATATTTCCTTGCTGAGAAATTATGTTTTAGCAAAATCAGTCCTTGCATTTGTGAATTTGTAATTTCCAGGAAAAAGTCTGGTTTTATGTGGGAAACATCTAAGTAAAACTTGAAATATCAGGTGAATTTAATTTTCTTTCTGTTTATGGAAAAAATCTTCAAAACTGTAATGAATCAAGGAATAACATACATTCAGAGTTTAGAAATGGAAGTAGAGATGCTCGTATTCTAGATCACGGTAATTTAAGGGGAACAATACACTGCAGCAATGCAACAAGCAACTTCTCCACAATCACTTTTGGATGCATATAAAGATTAATTCCCCTTTCTGAGTAAGAAAGTCCCAATTCTAAACTCCTGTAACTGAAGATTGTATAACTGGAATTGATTCTTAAAATAGAAAATAGAGAAAGAACTGTGAAACGGAAATCACGTACAGCAGGAATCTTTATTTTTAGAACTTCCAGGTAAAGTCCAACCCCAGAGTGTGGACGATATTTAGGATGTTACCCATCGTTTTCATTTTGTTGTACAATATTTAAAACTTGGAGTCATTACTGATGTTGCTGTCAGGCCAGTCTCACTGTAGTTGTAAGCACCTCCCCTGTCCTTCCTAGTTTGCCTGAAAATTCCTGGCTTGCAAGATTATGGCATAAATGTAGAAGAGACAGAAGTCAGTAGGAAGTGAGTGAATCAGCTGTCTGATGGGCTGTGTGTCACACAGCAGGAATGTCAGTATCTTCAGCAGTCCTTTTGCTCCCTGGTGAGGGGATGGCTCTCTCTCTCTTGTAATTGTCCTTTTACGACAAGAAGTGGTTCTTACTGCTGCAGTGCCAGTATTTCCAGAGCTCTCCCATGGATCAGTGTCATTTTTTGATGACCCTGGCTTGCTGGTGTCTGGTAAGGGTGGCTGCCAGCTGCACCACAGAAGGCTAGCATCCCCTGAGCAATGCACATAACCTGTGTCAGCTTCTGTTTGCTTCAGAACTGCTTGAGAATAAGCCTCTTCACTTCTGTGTGCCACACACTGCTAGTGCCCAACATTTGTGTTGGGAGAGTGCAGCTGTCTTCCTTTTTGTTCCTATTTCCTTCCTGCCCTTCTGATGGTGTTCTGGGGGGAACTTGGTTGGAGGCAATGACATCAAGGACAGCGGGCTGCACGCTCCCATGCGGACACTTTATTTAATCAGAAATAAAAAGGGCTTCAAGAACTCCCCCATGTCAGTTTAACCCCACACCCAGAAGCAGGAAATATGTTGTCCTTTAGTCAGAGACAGAGTCAGTGATGTTTCTTTCTCTGATTATGAAACAGGGAGTATTGCATTCACCACTCGTATTTCCTGATAACAGCAATACTGAATTGTGTTGTCAGATGCCTCTCACTGGGGAAACAGGTGCTGTCACATTTATCATGCTGCCTCCCAAGGAGTGAACAGAGCAGGACCAGGATACCCCTCTTGTTCTTCCTCCTGGGTCAGCATGCCCAAGCAAGCTCTGGGTTCCTTTCCCAGGCATCCCTCTGATGTAGGCGATCTCAGTGGATGGGTGCCAGGCAGCAGGAAACCACGGAGCCTCTGTCACCCAGAGGTGTTCCTCTCTCACCCAGGGTGAGAGCACCCACTGTCATGGGTAGCTCAGGTTGCAGATGATATCCCGGTATCTTAAGGAGACAGCTACCTCTTGTTCTTTCCAATGATTAAGCATATTGATGCCCTATTACTTAAGTGCACAAGGTGTTTAAAAGATGTGGGGGACCAGCTGTAGAAGTGTGATGAGATGTGGCTGGCCAGAGTAATTTTGCCTCCACCATCAGCACTGAGCCTCTCCAGTCTGTGAAGAGGAGACAGAATCAGGAATTAGCACATGGAGTGCAGAAAGCACCTGGTGCTTTCAACTGGGCTTTTTTTCTGGATTAATATCCCAAAGAATGAATATCCCCTGGGCCTTTTAGCTTCCTTCTCACCCTTCCCTTCAGGGTCACTCTGTGCACTCCTGCCCTTTCTCTCCTTCTAAACCCTTTCCAGCCCTTCCCACTTCCTTCTTGTGATTACCTTCCCTTTCCATCTCACTGACCTTTCTGTTGTGTATATGACACCCCTCCCTCTGCCCACCCTGGTCTAGAGGTGCTCAGCCACAGTTGCATTTGCAGAAGGGCAGCAAACCTCTTCTTGTGCAGAACTGCTCTGAATTTGGTGTTGAATCTAAGCAGTGAGTCTCTGAATTAACTGAGGGCTGTGAAAAAACTGCTGTGAGCAAATGCATTTTTTTATTAAGTCACTGAGACAGATATTTATTAAGAAAAAGATAAACACACATGCATACACAGACCTTCTCCACAAAAGGTACTCTCTGACTAATCAGAGAAGTGACCAAGCAGTAGTTTGTGCAAAGTATGAAGAACATGAAGTAAACCTATCTTGTCTGAAAATGTTCAAAGGAGCTTGGAGAACTAGAGTGTGGTTTCTATTTGATCTTTTGAATAATCAGAGGCTTTTGAATAGAGAGAGATGGAAAAAAAACCCAAGAAAATTTAAGGACCTATATAAGCTCTAATCAAGCACAATTTTTATGTGTGATGGAAGATCATCTCCAGCTGTATAGTTTAATTCTAGTCAGACAGTAGATTCACTTTGAATCTTAAGGCCTTGACATCAAGGAGAAAAAATCTTGAAACCTTTCTGACAAAATTTATAAAGGTCTTCTGTTAATTGAAATGAACTGGTGCATAAGCAGACAGAGGAAATGGGCTCTATGACAGAGCAAGAACTGAGTTTGCAATGTTGTATTGCTGCAGATCAGAACTTGCTGAGGTAATGCTAGGGTGATCCTTCTGGCTGTTAAAAGTATCATTTCTGTGAGTCATTCTAGGTGATTTCTCAGATACTTTTCTGGTCCTGTCCCAGGAATGCTCTCCTTCTTTCTGGTGGGAATTTCCCCTGTGCACTAGCGGAGGCTGCTGTGGTTTCATAGAAAAGAAATTCCTATGTCCCTCCCAGGTACGCAACTGTCAGTTCTGTGGTTTAGTTTGGTAGTTATGATATTTTGACCATATGATGCACAGCATTTCTTCTTTCACTAACTCTGAGTGCAGTGACCTTCAGGGGTCCTGGGCTTCACCCATAGCTTGTACCTCTCTCTGTGTTGGTTGCTCTGTGTATTTACACACCCTCTGGCACACAAACAAGCACTGGGGATAAGAGGTGTAATATCTTCCTCTCAGACAAATGTGGTGCATGTTCACAAAAGGGCCCATGGAAGCCATGGCTGAGGACTCCCTGATACAAGGCAGCAGCCAGTTTGTCCTCTGGGTGCATCACTGCCAGGATCTGGCCAATGCCTCAACACAGGATGTAATTGTACCAGAGAAGCCTGGCTGCTTACTCATGTCTCCTGGGCCCCTGTGTGCTCCTGCAAGCAGGAAGTTGTACCAAATCTTCTCACCCTATGCAGGACTGTCCTACACCATAGAATCATAAAATCATAAAATGGTTTGGGTTGGAAGAGATCTTGAAGTTCAATTCCCCTACCATGGGCAGGGACATCTTCCACTAGACCAGGTAGCCCAGAGCCCCATCCAGCCTGGCCTTTAACATCTCCAGGAATGGGGCATCCACAGCTTCCATGGGCAACCTTTCCTGTGCCTCACTACCCTCCCAGTAAAGGGTTTCTTCCTTATATCTAACCTAAACCTACTCTCTTTCAATTTGAACCCATTCCCCCTTGCCCTGTCACTACATGCTCTTGAAAATAGTCTTGCCCCACCTTTCCTATTAGTTTCCTTCAGGTATTGGAAAGTTGCAGTTAAGACACCCTTTGCTTGGCCGGGCTGAAGAATCCTAATTCTTGCAGCCTTTCCTCATAGGAGAGATGCTTCATCCCTCTGATCAGCATTGGTTCTGCCACATTGCAGCAGTCAGGCAAATCCCAGCTGGGAATGACATTTCACTGGGCCAGCAGTGAGGGCTCCTCTCTAATTATAATCACTGTGGCATTGGTAATTTTTTCTACTCCATCTATATAGCATGGCACTGTATGGAAATATTCTGAGTCCTGAGGAACATATGGAAAAAGAGAAGGATATAGGAAGAAGGAAAGAGATAAGGATGATATGGCTGGCATATATTATCAAATTTTTTTTCTGCAATATATTCTGTTGTATCTCAATATGGAAATACCTCTTGTTCTTCAAGAATTTCTGCCCACATAAAGAAGAGCTCTGTGCTGCACTTTAAGATAACCTCCATTAGACATTTTTCTCAAGGCAGATCATGTACTTAAAAAGAAAGACGATAAAACCATATTTCCATTTCTAGCTCTTCCCTTTCCCATATAAGAACTGAAAAAGGGAAGGTGTGCCCCCTGACAAGGCTCCTTGGCACAAGTGGTGCTTTACTTTCCTGGCAGTCCTCTTGAAAGAGAAAGTTCTCCCTGTTAATAAAGGTACCACTGTGGCTTCTCAACTACAGCAAGCAAATGTCTGTGAAAGCAAACAAAGTAAAAGGACATCAGTTGCTTGGTTATGCCAGTAACTGTAAGTTAATGTTGCAGGTAATAAACATATAATGAGCAATTATATTTGGAAGGTGCTGTAGCTAGTGCTGTCATGAAATATTGACAAATCTTGCTCTCTCTGTCTCCTAAAGAGAAGTGAAAGGCTCTAGGGCCATCACAGACTGTGATGCTCTGCTAAACATCTTTTTCCCAAAGCAGAAATGATTGCTGCCCCAGCCAGAAGTGCCAACTGCTGTGCTTGCACAGCTCAGGGCTACAGCACAGTAACAGCATCCAGGTCACAGTGGTGCCTCCACAGCCCTCTGTACTCCCTGCAGTGCAGCTGGAGCTTTGGGACATGATCAATGCTTCTGCTATGTTTTCTTAGTTCAAAGTGTCTGAAGCAATGATAGGAATGCGTGGCAGCCCACTGCAAAGGTACTTATATAGGATGAGGCCGAAGGAAACTTCCAGGCTGTGGCATGCCACACTTGAGAGGTGAGGTCATGGGGAAGCTGGTGCCTCTGGGGGACAGGCAGAGCAATGTGGAGTAAAGGTGCGCAAACCTGTTGTGCCTTTCCCACACCACATCCTCGGGCCATCCTGGGCTGAACTGTTTACCCCATTGCACTTGAGCTTGGTTAAGAGTTGGACTTGATGATCTTAGTGTTGTTTTCCAACCTTAATGATTCTATGATTCAAAGGGAACCAGCAGCCCTAGCCAAATGATTGGAAATGAACCAGTGTTTCTCCAGGGTGGATGAGCAGGGGTCTGGGACTCATGGCAGGACTGTGTTAACTCACATGCTGGGTGAGGATATGACAGCATAGCCAGAACAGCGTCCACTCCCCGCCACAGAACCTAAGAGTCCTTAAGGTTGGAAGACTTCTAAGATTGTTGAGTCCTACCATTAATCTAACACTGATAATTTCCCCATTTTGTCATATGTGCCAGTGATCTTATCTTGTCATCAAAAGACCAGACCTAGAAGATTTCCTGGAAATGGCACTGTGACCCCAGTTCTCATTGACTTTGGGATGCAAGAGAGACTGTCATTTTGCTGAGGCCCAGGAGCATTTGGACATTACTCCAAGTGCAGTGTAACTGCATAGGATGCCCTTGAAAGGGCGTGTCTCACTCTTCCCTGTCCTTGGCTGACCTTCGTGCTGCTTTCCCGGAGTCACTTAGTGAGCAGGTGGCCAGACACGGAGCTGGAGCCACCTGCAGAACTACCAGAAAGAGAATGCAGTTACAGAGACCAACAGGTTGGCAAGAGCCAAGCTATCCCTTTGAAGAGCAATCCCCAGTCCTCAGCTGCAGGAGGATATGAGCCAGCAGGGTTGTCCTGGGACCCAGTTGCATGCCTAGTCCTGCTTTCTCCCACATAACTCCTGGAATTTCCCCTCCTCTCTGTATGTGGTAGGTGTCTTGTAGCCGTCGGGGGCACAGGGAATCCTCAGAATGCAGTGGGGGGTTGGGGAGTTTGTCCGTTGTTGGCTCACCTCCAGGGACAAGCAGGAAAACTGGGATGACTCAATTAAAACTGCAAACTCAGTCCACAGAAATGAAATCAACTTACTTGTACCCCACACCTTCAGAAGGCACCAAGCATGCTTTCACTTGTAGAAATGGAGTATACACCTTTAGCAGAGCCTTCTTAACTTTCTTGAGAGTCAGGCTAACCCTGTTTAGAGAAATCTTAGTGATTTCCAGAGGAGGACAAGAAGCCTTTTTAGTGTCAGTATAAATATGGCCATCAGGCACATCATCTATGTAGGTAACAATCTTCAGCTAACAAGCCTGCTGGCTGAGAGGGGAATTTTTGTAATGTGCCCTTTGACAAAGAAACCTGAACAAGCAGGCTGACAAATTCAAGTGAGAAAGCACTAAATGGCAGCCACTTGCCTGCCCAGGATACTCAGAAATAGGTGTAAGAAATGCAGACTAAGGATCCAAGTCTTGGTAAGGACAGACACACGTGTGTTTCACTTTTCTTAGGATGAGTCAAGAATAACAGTATCCATCATGATTAAGCATGCAATAAGCTTGTCACTAAGAACAATGTCATATCTGGACCGTAAAAGAGAAAAAGAAAAAAGAAAATGCAGTTTAAAGAATTAGATTTGAGAACTGGCCCTGGACTCATATCTCTGTTTCCAGCTGTGTCTGGTTACTGACCACAGCTGCTCTGTAGAGCTGTAATCTAATATTGTAAGAGAAAATAATCTAAACTGAACCCACTGCACTGTAAACTAGGGAAAAACATATTTACATAAGGACTTACACTTTCTACATACTTTTACATTTTATTCCTGCCGGAAAAGCATTACCTTTCCACAAACTGAATGGAAAACACCTCAGGAAAACACCAGTTGCAGCTTCCTCTCTGTCTGTCAGCACAGGGCCAGGGTACTGATGGCTGTCCCAACAGTATTGTCATCCACTTCCATCATACAGCAGTGTTTGCTTTGGTGAAAGCATTCATCTGTTCTGGACAAAATACTTCCTTATCCTCTCTATTCCCTCTTTTTAACCTAGCTACAGTTTAGGTCTTGTAGCATCTTTGTCTGCTGTACAGCTTCCCAAGAAAGCAAATAAATCGACTTTTGTCATTGGAAAAACCCAGCGTGAACCATGAAGGCCACAACGAAGAGATGGAGGGCAGAGGTGCTGAGATGAAAAAAATACACAAAGCTTGTGGGGAGGTGAATGTCTTTGAAATGCAGAAGGCCCGGCCCTAAGGCAAATGAAAGCAAGGAGGGAGCCAGTTGCAATCCTGCCTGATTTCCTTTTAAATGTGGGGAATTTTCTCCTGGTACTCTTGCAAAGTATCTGCTCCAAATATGCAAAACCCCACCTTTTGTCTGTGTCATCTCTGCATTGTTTTCTTGAAGATGCCTTTTGGTTCTTCACTTGATATCCTGAATAAAAGTCTCTCTACTTTTTCCATAATAGTGTTGCTTTTTATAAAAGCTCTGTAGGGAACATCCTGCTCAACAGGCTCCAGAGTCACAGGCACTGTCTGCCTTCTGTAGGACTCCTTCACCTTCAAGAATCATGCAAGAGTGCTTGAAATTACTACTGTGTTCCCTTTTTGAGACCACACCTAAAAGCTCCCTTTACTTAAAATGATGGGCTTGCATGAAGGACCTCTTTTAGCCATGCCTACAAGTATACCACAGTCCCAAAGCATACTATCCAGAAAAGTGCAGAATTGTTATTGTTTCTTTCTGTTCATATGTAAAATAAAGGAATGTAGGATACATCATGATCTTGATTGCCATTTTGGGACTTTCCCTACGCTCAGCTTGTGACCCCAGTACTCAGCAGTAACAGGTTTGGTGTCCTCAGAGGTTCAGCCCAGCCTTGATGAATGACTTTTGGCCTCTCAGAGGCTTCTCAAAGCAGTCATCCTACACCTGTTTGCATAGAAATCCTATACTTCCTTGCAAAAATGCTCTACAAGGCATTTCCCCAAGGAGTAGCAGAGAGGACTTTCTGTTTTCAAACCTGGGCTCACACAGGTGCTGGGAGTGCTCAGCCCTACCCTACTCAGATGTACACACTGCCCAGTGAGAGAGCATCTTGGCATGCTGTGCACCTGACTTAGTACAGAAACATCCAGAACAAACAAAGAAACCCAAGCAACCCATAACCATTTCTACCATTGGTAGAAATGCCTGAGGCAAATAAATCCAGGGACTCATTATATGTAAAACCTTTCCAGCAGTATCAGGTCAGTTAGAAGTATGGAAGGTTTTTGCTAACACGGTTATGCCACTAAAAGCACTAACATAGATTCAGTTATACCAGTATAAATTGCTTTTTACTTACAGATTTACTAAATCTGCTTTCCATAATGAAACAATCATACTAGCATACTACAAAATGAAGTTCCTCGTGTGGAGTCTTTGAGCATCTTAGGCTGTTGGAAGACGTAGTAGCAAAAGCTGCCCATTTTCTGAATAGAAAGCCAAGGCTTTCTCAGTCTGAGTTGCTACAAGAGCCTCCTGTCTGGGTAAACAGGCACATTCACAGCAACACTGTGGTGCAAAAAAGGTTATTCAAGTATTCATACACTTGAATCTATATACAGCTTTGATGGGAAAACACAGAGAGATTTCTGATGAAGAAGGCTTCCGCTGTACCCGTGGTGCCAGAGACTGAGAAGAGGAGGGAAGACTGGGAGACAAGTGTCAGTGGTGGCAGGAGTCCTGAGCCGGGGAAGACAAGGGTTTCGTGACCACTGTTGTCTCTGAGGAGGGGGGTGGACTGATCAAGGCACTTGTTAATGAGTATTTGACTGTGAGGTTTAGCTAGGAAATAGATGAACAGAATCTCAGCAGAGTGCCATTTGGAGGTTCTAGATGGAAGATAGTGGAAAACCCTTTTGCCAGTGATCTTCAAGGGAAAGAAATCTAGAGGTCTTCACTGAAAAGGCAGTAAAAATTGAGGCTGTTGTTCTATAAGGGCGACACACATTTATAATATGAGGAAAGTACGGGTGGAGCTACAGTCAGTGTTCTGAACCAACCTCACAGCTTGTGGCTGCTGAAAGAGGAAGGTCCCAGCCCACTGCCGGCTGCTCCCTTTCTCTCCTTGGCCAGGTGTTGCCTCTTCCCCTGCCCCGCTGGCTTTCAATTCACTACTGTAAATTCAGCCAAAAAACAATCCTGGAGGGGAAAAAAAATCCAAGCTAAAAGCCTCAGAAGGACATTTTCTGCAGGAATAGTGAGTGGAATTGGACCAAAGAAATATCGAGTGAGCTGGCATTCCTGGAGATCACTGAGGGAATGACAGGAGCTGGGAAAGATGGGGCAACACAACAGTCCCCTCCCACAACCCTGAGAGGTGAGATTGACTACATTTCCCTGCATAATGCCAACCTGAGAGGAGGTAGGGAAGGGAGATGAAGAGATAGGGTGGGGTCCTTGGGAAAAATGACTAGGCAAAAGGGGAAAGGAATTCAGAAAAGAACAAAAGGGTTTTACACTATCTTTTTCTGGCAACAAAAATACTCTCTCTGTGCTAGTGCAGAGGTGGGAGCACGAATAAATTAATTTAGAGATGCAGAAATGTTTCAATAAGATTCAGAAAGAGAAGCAAATTAATTTTTGTGAGGCTGCAGGAAGTCAGCCTGGCCATAGAGTTGAAGTGATGCCCAGCTAGGCCACGGAGCAGGTGATGAGGGGCAGTTAGCAGTGCTGGGTGAAGGGAAGAGCAGTGCTCAGCAATGCTGGAGGGAGCACAGGGCCTCAAGAAACCCAAGTGCCCTAAATGTCAGATGCAGTGCGTGGGAGGACAGGAGTGTGCTGAAGGGCAGTATGACAGACTGAGACCAAAGAAGGAAACAACTATGAGATTACAGCAAAATATTGATGTTATGAGAAAGGCAGAGAGCTGAGAGTGGTCAAAGATGGAGGGAAGGGCATTAGGAAAGGGGGAGAGGAGATGACAGGAGGAGGGAATGTGGAATAGAAGCTAAAGTGGGAAGGAGAGGCAGACACAGATTCACTTAATGGTTATGTGAAGAGCCTACAGCACTGTAATTATTACTGTTTTAGCCTTTGGCATATGACAAGCAACACACATGGTATGTAATCCCAGTCTCATCCTCTGACTGAGTCCCAGACTTTTATCCCTACCCATTCCACCCATTTCCCTGCCCACTTTTGATGCCTGGTCCATCTGCATTTATACAGGTATCTGCCTTCTCTATATTTCCTGGGTTTAATAGGAGCCAGGGCTCCCTAAGTGTATTAACACCATTACTCTCTCATCTTAATCCTGGTAGTGCTCTTCACCAGCCTTTAGCACAAATCTTTCTGAAGTCCTGGTTCTAGACATGCTCAGTGCAAACTGTCCCTGGGGAAGATCCAGTAAGGTTTTTCCTGAGGATCTGCAAACTGAAATTTCTCCAAAAGCTTCTATATTTGACCAAATTTGGGCAGATTGCTCCAAGAACAACAAAACCCCCTTCTCTGTCTGAAAGCCATTTGCTAACTGCTGAGCCCTGCTCCAGCATGTTGGGACACTGCAGTTTTGCCAAAAATAGATGTCTGCCAAAATTATGGGCTGAACAGCATTCATTATCCAATCTCACTCTTGCAAAGGGTTTTGGCTGCAGGCTCCTCCGTATTCCTAAGGAAAACTCATCCCAAAGCAGCCATGTGGCATGAACAAATTGGGTCTGAAAGCTGAAAAGTCTTATGAGCAGCGTCAGGAAGCACAAATCTTCTGTGGACGTCTTCCCACACTGCCTCATGGCTTTGCTGTGCTCCTGCATGCAAGAAGTATCTTCTTCCCAGCAGAGCTCTCACATACTGCATCACTTTCCTTCCAAAACCTGCACCCCAGAGCACATTCTCTTCTCTGGTTTCTACACCCAGGAGCAGACCTTGCTCCCCTCAAAGCAGTGGCAGCCCTGTGCAATTTGGCAAGTGCACTGGCACAGGTCTGCAGGTCCCTTTCTGAGGACATTCAGAGCCTATGTATGTTCCTGGCATCGGCCCTCTTGGGTTAGCTGTGTGAGCTGGTGGGGCAGTAATGGCTTTTGCTCCCATCTCTCAACCCCAACCCACACAATATCAGAGAATCACTTGCCCTCAAGGCAGGTGATGACAGCGTGAAGGTGCCTGGCCATACCTGTGTGCCACTAGTGGAGTATGAACAGATGGAGTGCAATGAGGGGAAAGGCAGCCCATGGACCTGTAGTCTGCAATAAAGAAATACAGATGAAAAGTGAAGGAAAGCAAGAGAGATATTTTCTGTTCCCCTTCTCCACTGGGTACAGACAGCATGCATGGACGCCCCAGCAATGCACAGTGCAGGGCGGGGTACTGATGTTATCAGCCTGAAGTAAGAGAATGCCTGCCTGCTTAGTGGGGAAAAATGGGAGTTAAAGCTTGTCCTCTGACTATGTGTGTGTGTGGATACACTCAGCTGCCATCTTAGGGCTGCTGTGCCACTAAGGAAAGTCAATGACATGAGCAATCCTCTGCTGTGTTTGTACCATAAGGTGGGAGCAGGAGAGCAGTGCAGAGCATGTGTGATTGAGGATGAAATAAATATCCAATAAACACCTTTATTTATGGGCTGAGGAGACCAAGGCACCTCAGGCTCAGGTTCATCTATGCTAGGGCCACGTGCTGCAGGACACCTCTGACACTTGGCCAGGCCATAGGGATGCCTGGCTGATTAGGACCTTTGGTGCTGAGCAGGACTCTTCTCTTGTAGAACGACATTAAATATGCAGCAGTGGGGGTCTGAAGCATCTGTAGGAACCCTAATATTTGTTTATCAGAGCCTCAAATTTTTCTCTGCTACTCAGGGGGCAAAAGCCATTCATGGTTGTTGCCCAAAAAAAACATACCCAAAACACAGTCCTGTTTATCTCCCCTGCTCTGTGGTGAGGAGGGTAGAGAGAGGAGAGAGGAATGTGCAGTGCCTGGCTGGGAGTCAGCAGGGCTGGTAGAGAGCAGGGGGTGGGCACAGAGGAGGGAAAAGGACACCCAGGAGATAGAGAAGGAGTTAATAAAAGTCAGTGAAGGAAGTCACTATGGGGTCTGGAAAAGGCAAGGGGGAATGGAGAGCTGACAAGGGGTAGTGAGGAGGAGTTCCAAGAAGCCTCCAAAGGACATTATGGTCTGAGGAGGCCCATCTGGAAATATCCAGAGTCATATCTGGAAAGCAGACTCCAAGGAGAAGGGAAGAGGGACTCCCAGCTCATTCCTAAGTGAGCAGTGGATTTGCTGGCAGAAGTAGCCAAGATATCCTCACCTCCTGTGCATTTCCCTGTCTCATTCTGAGGTGCTGGAAGGCAGAGTGGTCCATTTTTCTGGGTCAGGCTTATTTACTGAGGCTTTCTTTCAGGCAAGGAACTGGCTGATAAGTGGCCTTCGTGCCCTTGTAGCTGCTGCTGCAGGCTTTCCCTGTTTCAGGAAATCCTCCAGCCACACAGGTTTACAGGGAAATGTGAACTCCCATCTTTTGAGGCAGCTTGGAAATACCAGAGGATTTTGATTTTGGACACAGAAGGGACACAGACATCTCGCTCTGCTTTTCCAAATGTTGGCACGTCAAAACAAGCTGGAAAGCCCACAAGGGTATTTTCTGCCTCCTTGTCTGCAACCTCAGTGCCCACAGGCCTGCCACAGTAGGACGTGAAGAAGGAGGAGGTGAAAACAAAGAGGTGATTTCCCCCGGTGCTGTGTGCCATTCCAGCTGTGCTTGACTTCCCTTTCTGCCACTGGGAGGGAACGATGACATTTCTTCTGTCAAGAACTTGCTGTTCCTCTTCCTATTTCACCTGCCATTTGGGTGCTGCAGGGTAGTACTTTAAACATTGGTGGAGCAAAGGGAATGCCTTAAAGTAAGTGTGAATGAATGCTTTTTTTCTCCCTGGAAAGTGATAGCTGGCTAGATGGAATAATTTCTTTGCACCTCCCAGCTCTGTGAATCATGGTTATTCACCCCAGAAGGAAGCTTTGATCTTTCTGCATGTACTTATCTGTTAAATAACTGATACAGCTCTTGGATTAACCTCTTGAATGCTGATATAATTTTCTTCCCTTTGGCTCCTGAAGTCATGATTCTAAGTGTCTAAAAATATCACTCTCCTGTTGACTAGAAATTTTTGTTTTGGTAGCCTATGTTTCAGGAAAGGAAATGGTTTTTGGAGCACATGCAGAAGGAGCTTTGCTTAGGAACAGGCTCTAGCCTTGGCAGTGACTCTATATTCCCAGGGCTTGGATATATCTGAGATCTGGTAATGAAATCCTGTTGTTAGGTGCCAAAAGATCGGCTTGCTCTGATGCCCATAAAATGAGGATATTTATAAGACGGGCAAGGATACATTTCATTACAATGAAGACTTTTTTTCAGGATGTTATAAATGAATCAGCCAATTTAATAATTAAATGAATTTATTAAATAATCAAAATTGGAAAAGCCACAAGCAAAACAGCGCTGAGCCAGGCAATCAGCGTTGTGTGAACCGGGTCCGGATCCTGCAGCTCCGTACACCTGTAGTTCACAAAATACCGCTGTCACAGAGTCCCTTTTTATAAATTTTTCAGGCTTTGCAGGATACCAGGGAGGTCTTCTTGCTTCCTCTCGTTGATCTTGTCCTTTTTTCACATATTAATGCATGTTTCTTTCTTGTGGCCGCTTCTGACAAATGTTTTCCCGGAATACCCTTATCGTTGGAATTCTGTTAGACGAAAAATCCCCTGGAATATCCTTTTCTGGCGATGAATATTTATCTTATCCTTAATGCATATCTCTGGGGTTTCTTCAGATGAAAATCCTTTGGAATACCCTTCCTTGGAGACAGAAATCCATTCCTGGCAGCTGAATGCCTTTTCCCTTATCACCTGGTGCATATTGCTCTTTCCCGTCACTGGGCTTCCATTAAAAGATACTGCAGTTTTAGTCCTTAGAACAAATTTATTTTATAACGTATTACAAGGACTATATTAAGCAACTTCAAAGATAGAAAGTTTTGTCAAGGCCCATCATGGCTTTCCACATGTTTCCTGCCATGTCCCTTCATGCCTGCTTTTCTTGTTATTTTTTTCTTTTGCAGCAAAGAACTCCTCGGCACACATTAAAAAAAAAATTCCGAGGAGTATTTGAGCACCAGCCAATGTACCTTTCAGGCAGCAATTCTGTTACCCTTACATTGATACAAGCACCCAAGTTGGCAAGGCCTCCCTCTGTAAGCCCTGTTCCTGCTACCTGTCACCTTCAGGATGCTGTCCCATCTCTCAGGAGCAGTGCCTATATTCTCATATTCATGACCAGCGGCTGTGGCAGGCACCTTGGGTTGTGTCTGAAGAAATGGAAACACAGGAGATGAAACAACTTGGTCAAGGTTATCTGGGAAGGCAGTGGCAGAACTGACCACAGACCAGAGGTTCAGAGTCCCCTTGATTATCCATGGGTCAAAAAGGAGCCATAGCTACTGCTTTCAACTTCTTTGATATCTCCAGAGTGCATACAAATGCAAATTTTGATGGCTCATATCTGCAGTGCCAGGATCTTTATTTAAAACCTCTGCTTCAACATTTCCACTTAGAGCTAAAGGAAACGTTCCTCTGCTTGCTAAGTACATCATCAGCCAGAGATCTGAGCAGATATCTGAGCGATATCTAGCAAATATTGTTTTAAGTTGACCTGTTCTGAATAACATTCTCTAGTGCTGACCGCTGCTTCTTCCCAAACACACATCTCCTCCTGAGGCAAAAATATCCCAGCCTAACATTATAGTTATGATTATAATTATTACTACTACTACTATTTTTATTTAGTTGGAGTATGTCATGAGGACTTCCCCTTCAGCAACCTCAAGAAGCCTTGCTGGCACCTGGTGGGGGATCTGAAGACTATTTACATTCCAGAGGAATTTGCTGGGAAAGTCCAGGACTCTCAGGGCTTTGAACACATCTGAGGAGAGACGCCTGATTGCTGTAACCTGAGATGGGTTCTTTGCTCAAGTGTCTGAAGCTCTGGTCCAGTTGCAAACCAGCTCTCTGCAAGTTTGACTGACTTGGTCTGTACCAACAACAACAATAACAAAAACAACAACAAAGCAAGTGTGCAGGTGCTGGCCAAGCACGTCTGGCTGAGTTTGCAAGGCTACGTAGCCTGTGGTGAGAAACCTCAGGTGTGCTGTTTGTCTGCCACATACTCAACACTGCTCTTATTATTTAATGCCTGTAGCTGAGGTGCTTCACAGTCACAAATATCAAAGGGAAAGAAAATGTTTTATGGTTCTCCCCCACAGTTCTGTTAACAGAATGTGTTACCAAAGCAGAATGATTTTTTTACAGATATGGCCCCCATAATGAAGCAGAACAGACTCAAAGGTGAGTACCTTCAATCACAGGTCCTTTCAGTCCTGGAGGATGCAAGGGCAGCTTCATCAGCTCTTTCACCACAGCTGGCCTTTTGGCTGCATGGGACATAGAGAAAATACCCTTTATTGTATAAAAAGCAAAAGGATATTTACTTCTGGGGTTTTTTTATAAAAAAGTAAAGGCCTAGCATCCAAGTGAATGGGTACCAGTCAGTTGCCTTTGAAGCTGGCTCAGAGATTCTGAGCATTGTGTGAAAAATTGCTTTTTGGTGCCATGCATGTCCCAGTGGTGGCCAGCATGGATTTCTACAGCCCTGACATGGAGCCAGAGTCATAATCACACCCAGCCCACTCACTCTACAACCTTTCTCCATGCTGAACTCTCACCTCCCTGCTCGAGAGAAAAACCAGAGTTGCCTCCCTGTGTGTTGGGACTCTTCCTATTCCTAGCCGATTTTTCCTAGAAAGACAAGAACTGATAGACAGAGCACAGCATAAACCTGAGAAAAGCACTGTATAATCAAATATCCAAGTCTTTTTTTTTTTTTTTTCCCACAAGAAGCAAAGCAAACACTCACTATAGGGGCATATGTATGCTCATCCTGGAAAAGATGTGGCTCTCTGTGGTACCACACTGGGCAGAATGTAATCCCAAAGGCTGTAATAAAAAAGGGAGGAATGGGCCTGTGGATTCTTATATCCCCAATCTGTTTACCAGTGGATTATCCTGAAGCAGTTAATTTCTCTGTTTGCACAAGACTAATGCCTGATGCTTTCTTTTCCCAACACTGCCCTTTAGCCTGCATTTTGGTGATTGGAAGTGACAGCATTAAACCTAGAGTCCATTTTCTGGCATGCAAAGGTGGATGACTGTCCATAGGGCCGTAGGTCTCTGACTCGGGCTCCCAACTGTGTTGGTTTAAGACATTAGCTCCATCCTCCCTCTTTCCCCATGCACTGGTGGCTGTGTCCCTGCTCTGCTGGCTTAAGCTACTGTGCCAGGTGATAAAAGCTAATAAACCAGATGGGAACTGGGTCAACAGAGCAGTAAATACACATTTACATCTGCACACCTGGCAGGCACTGGTTCCTTGCTTTGTTTGTCAGAGTCAAAAGGATTTCTGTGCTACATGCTGGCTACCCAGATTCATTCTGCCTTTCCCCAAGGGTACAATAATTTTTTTTTTTAACCATCAGGGTGAACAGTCATAGCCTTAGGAATGGTTCTTATCTCCCACTGCTGTGGTTGCCCTGTGGTCATAGATAATTTCACAAGGCATTTGGACTTTTGTGTTGCCTTGTTGTGCTCCCCAGAAGTTTTGTCACCCATTTCAGCCTGGCATGGGCAAAGACCCATGAGTAACACTGCTTCCATGCATGTGTGCCAAGAGAGTTAGCATCACTGACCTAGAATGGCACAATCTGCTTAGAGCTGCTGAGGTTTCAGGATACCAAAATAGCTATTTGTTTATATTATATAGCTCCTAGACAGTTGCATAAACAGGCCTTGGCATAGTGTTTTCATTTAAAACACTCTGCTGTATAGGAGAGCAAATTATATGACCTTTTTTCTTGGTAGGAGCAAATCTGGAAAAGGGGTAGGATGAGCCATGTGTTTCTTAAAGGTTGAGCCTCCACAAAGCAGGAGCCTGGAGAGTTGGAAGGGAAATCACCTGGCACCACAGAGCAGCACTACAAAATCACATCAGTTTTTGTGAGTTTGCTGTGAACCCACTGGGAAAAGATTGTGCTTTCGGCCTTGGGTAAATCACTGGCTATGTCTCTAAAGGCCATTTGTTATGAAGTAATGACTTTGAAGGGAGGGAAAAAAACCATCTTGGACTTCCCCTTTGATATCTCTATTCTGTTTGGAAATAAGCAGTGGAAGTTTGATGCTTCCTTTTATGTCTACAGTAGAACATAAAAGTACACGGTAAACTCCTCTTTCTATTGCAAACAAGTCACACAAAAATAGCAGCATAAATTGGAGGGTGATTTCTCCTGGAGATACTTCAGAACGAAAGAGCATAACTCCCACACATTTAACCACCCACAAGACTCAGTGTGAGCCACCAGGGACATTCTCTGTGTGGTCTGTCACACTGACAGAAAGGGCCAGGGGATGAATAACCTCATGTGAACTGGTAGAGGCCCTCTGCTTACGATACAGTCTTCTGAACACCTCCAAGCTAAGAAGTAGGTGTATTTAAAGAGGTCTTTAAAGCCTCACATCTGGTAAGGTTCCCAGGCTTCTTCATGAATGTTAAAAGAGGTAAAATTTAAAAGCAGAATGAATATGTTTGGTTAGGTGAAAAATTGTATACATCATAATTTTGTAGTAATTCAGTATAGTAGTACTATAATGAAGAATCAAGCATTTTCTTTTAAGACTCAGCACAGCAGATCCTCGTAATCACAGATTCCATGACCTTCAGGCAGATACATTAACGTAACTTGTATAGTCTCTCATTTCTTGTAAGAAAAACATCAAGAAATTGAATGTTTTTTCTTGTTCCTTGTATAGAAAAAAAAAAAGAAAGAAACTAAGATGGGAGAACATTATTTTCTTCTTAGCATCCAAAACTCTTCCAAAAAGGAAAAAAAAAGCCTTTGTCCTATATTTTTGTGCCAGTCCTTTCAGCTTGAGCTGCAGATCTGCAGTACTACCTAATACTGAGAGCTTCTAGGCAGCTTTACAAGAAGATGAAAATGTGGCCTTTTTCTTTTGGAGATAGTCAGGGTTTTCTTCACGTTGTTGAAATTTTGTAGTAAATTTCACCATTTAAGGAGGAAAAGGCATTTGCGTGTCTCATGAATTTTTCCATTATCATCATTTGAAGAATAATGTGCAAAAAAGTTTTAAGGATGTGTCAAGAACCGCTTTCCCTTGAAAAGAATATTTTATAAACATGTTCTGGTTATAAATCCATCTTGATAGTCTAAACACAAATATGTTTTGATATGCTGATTGTATTTTCATGTAAGTCAAAATCTTTTGACAGACTCCGCCTTGCAGGCAAAATAAATTTGGGAAGGAACATATATATGTGAGCATGTCTGAGATCCACTCTCAAAAATATGTAAAATTTGTTTTGACTCAAATTTGCCTTGTGCTCCAGCCATAGACATGACCACTATTGTATTAAATAAACCACAAACTGTTTCTCCTACCATAATGCAACTTCCATTTTTGGTGCCACCAGAAATGTGGTACTTTTCAGTCAAGGGAATGATCCTAAGAATTTCCCAAAGAATTCAGAGAGGAAATGGAAAGCGTCCTAATGACCTTGTCCTTGTACTGTTCAGAGCTATGTTTACATTTAATTTGTTTTCTGACTTCTTTGCTTACCATCAGAGAAGAAAAAGCTTTCCTTGTTACTCATTATTAAAAGAAAACATACTTCTGAGCAATTTTTGGACTAGAATGATGTTTGTTCACTCGATCTTGGACCTCGCGCTTTCCACTAAATTTTGTTGGAAATGTTCAACTAGCCTGGAAATTTTCTTAGACAGAGCCAAGGTATTATTACCACATGTCTCAGGAACACTGGAATTACCCAGCTTTGTGGATGTCTGCATAGTGTTGTGAGCAAATGCAGGGGATCCCAAGTGCGTCTAACTGGGACAACGTGGGCGTGAAACCACATGTTTTGAAAGCAGCCTCCTCCCTTTGAAGACCCACAGGGACAAATGTGATCTCATTAATGTTTGTGCTTTATGCCCCAAATAATCACACTAACAATGCCAATGTGTAGAGTTTCCAGCCTTCTATGGGTGCATCATGCAGTTTTGACCTCTCCTGTTGTACTGGTTTGAAAGCAAAACCCGTTATACTCCAAGTAAGAAAATACAATTTAATAGAGAGAGAAGAAACAAACAATAAAAAGGGTAAAAATAAAATAAAATAAGATAAGATAAATGCAATAGTACAAAGGACCACTGACAGAGTCAGAATGCAAACCTGACACCCTGTTGGTCAGGGTGTTGGAAGCAGCCCAAAGTAAGTCCTCCTGGAGTGACAGATGTGGCTCCGTTGAAGTAGAGATGACCCTCAAGAAAGGATCCAGTCTTCCTCTGTGAATCCAGTGGAAACAGACTCCCTTGGTGTTTGGGATTGTTGGTTTTCTGCTGGTGGAAAGGCTTTGGCTCCTCCCACTGAGGGGAGCATCTCACAATGGAATGAGGTGATGTTATCAGTCATGTGAGAGGCCTTAAATGGCCCATTCATAGGTGATGTCCCTCAGAGGAGGATGGGTGGAGGAAGAGATAAGAAGGCACTGCCTTATCTGGTGTTATCAGGTGTCCCATTAACAGAAGGCCTTTGCCCTCTTTCCACCCCTAGAGTTACAAGAGATAAAGAACAATATCTCCCAACTGGTTTCAACAGATGAAAATAGAATACACATTTTTAGTTACATTTTTCACACCTGTGTGCCCATGGATAGTGTTTGTGTGAAGTGGCAGCAGACAGAGATTTGCAGCTCTGGGCAGATCAGTATCAGCATGTCCCTGTTCCTGTGAGCAGGAAACAGTGGCAGGGCTCAGGTCTTGGCTGTCCATTCAGATTTGTAAGTCTGCAGGCAGTGGTAAGGCAGCTGAGCCTTGGGCACTGAGTTGGTTGTTACCCATGGTCTCAGTTAACAGCTATGAGCAGAATAGTCTTCCCCCAAAGTCATGGTTTGTGTTGAGAACTGATGTTATGTTTAGTAATATCACAAGCTGTATTTGATAGCAACACCATGCAATGTATTAATAAAATGCTGCAAAAGTCTATACCCAAATCTCAGTAGCTTTGGGAAATAATTTTCCTAGATCTTTATAAGTGAGGAGTCACAATACTTGTGTTATTACAACCAAGGGATTTGTTAAAACAGATACCTGTGTCTGTCTATAGAGGTAAAGTTTGAAGTTTTTTTTAAGAGAGGAGAATGAGTACATGCACATAGAAGTTTTGATAGTCTAAAAAAGTACATCCATTTTTTCATTTGCTAAAAATGCACATGAATATCAAGCGAGGCAGAAGTTAAAGTCCATGCTGAGGAGCTGAAGCAGTATCTGCTCCAGAGAGGGGACGTAGACAGCTCTGATACCAGTTGTGGCTTCTGACTGCAAATTGCCAGAAGAAATTATTATTTTAGTCAGAGCTGTTTGTCAGAGCTAAATGTCATATGACTGACTGTAATAAAGGAGGGCAAATATTTCTGAAGTGATATTCAGCACAGACCTAAGAGGTCTTGTAGTGATCTGAGGCGATGCTGTATGTACTGAGGAGGTAGAAGAAAAAAAATACAAAATGTCAAAATTACTGAGCAGTTTTCATTTTGGTTGCTCCCTGAGCTAGGCGGGGTTTCTGTGCGTTTAGTCTCTCACTCCTGATCCTCTCTCTGTTTCCTCTGTGGCCCTGCAGGCCCTGATGACACCTTTATGCTGAGCATCCGCTGGCCACAAGGCTACCTCCTTCTCCTTGTTTGGGGATGTCAGGCTAGCAGGCCATAAACATGGACCCTCCTCACCCCACAGTGGCCCTCATGGAGTGAGGTCCACTGGGTCAGAACCTGTCACCAACTGAGAGCAAGAAGGTGCCCCCTCTTCCTGCCTTTTCCCATCTACACACCGTCCTGGTGCTGTCACATCCTGGTGTGGCAGTGGGCTTCTGGCAGCCCTGAGCCCCAGCACTGCCATGGGACTGCCTGGCTCTCACAGCCAAGGGCTCTGCAGCCCCATCCCTGAGAGCTGCCCTGCTCAGGACATGGGACAAGCTTTCCCAGGGGTGAGCTGGGGGGACCGAATCCGTCACACTCCTGTTTCCGTGCAAGTCTGCACGCCCATGCCAACACTCATTGTGTTTTCAGGAACTAAGATCATTTTTCACCAGCGCCTGGAGGTATCCACGTAATTTTAGAAAATACATAGGATCTTCTGCCTCAACTGACCTGATTTTGATTTGTGGATTGGGATTTTTTTTCTTGTCAAAACTCTTTCGGGGGTTGCAATGCCCAAATTAGGATGAGAAGGCAAAAGGGACAGTGTGTTCCAGTGCACTTATTTTTTTCCTTTCTGGTTATTAATTAGCAAAAGTGAAAAATAGGACTTAAGGAAAAATAGTGACTTTTTTTTTTTAATAGAATACCCATTTCATTTAAAAAATCAACATCCCTCAGAAAACCTTGGAGGGATATTACAAGCATCATGGGGATGCTTTTATTTTCTTTAATATTTTTCTTAGAAAATTATTAAAGAAATATTTTCTTCTGTCAAATTTTGAGCAATTTTGCTTTGAAATGCAAGCTTTTCTAAACACAAAATTTATAAAATTTAGGCAGTCTTTTTTTTCTTTCCGTGAACAGAAACATTCCCATTTGGACTTCTCCCTTCTGTCCTGAAGAAGAAAAAAAATTAAATATATTGAGAATGTTAATGAGATAAGAAAGATACATTCTGCTCTCATAAATACCTGTACATACCCTACCCATGATACCATTTCAGTATGCAGCAGTGGCACTTCAGAGTACCTGTCTGATTTCTTCTTATTTGCTTCAAGCTTAATTCCTCCTTATCTCAAAGGACAGAAATCCACAGACTAAGTTTGACCTTGCTGTAATTCTGAATGATGTCATTTTGTCATTGCTGAATTTGGTCCATTATGATTAGAAAGTGTGCTTAGCTGGCAAGGAAATTAGCTGAGCGTATGTAGTTAATTTTAAGCATGCTTTTAATGCTATCCCTTTTCAACAAACCACTTAGACACATGCTTAACAGCCCATGTGCTTGAAGTTAATTAAGTGCCTAATTGCTTTTCTGTATGTGGGCCTGAATAGGGATGGACTAAACCACATACTTCAGTTCTCGGTTGAAATGCATCCTTTTTGGCAGAGCTGTTGCAATAGGACAAGGGGTCATGTTTTTAAACTAAAAGAGGCCAATATAGATGATGTACATCTTTATATGGAACAATTTAATTTTTTATGGTGACATTGTTAAAACACTGGAATAGTTTTCCCAGAGATGTAGTGGGTGCCCCAACACTGGAAACATGCAAGATCAGACTGGATGAGACTCTGAGCAACCTGACCTACTCGAAGATGTCCCTGCTCAATGGAATGGGGTTAGACTAGAGGCCTCTAAAGGTCCCTTCCAACCCAAACTGTTCTATGATTCTAAAAAGCAACTGTTTTCCTAACCTTTCAACTTCTCTCCATCCTTGCTCAAATGTATTTAATTCCTGTGACAACAAACTCATCCCTGTGTTTGCCTAACAAAAATCCAATCAAAACAAGTTGTGGCCTCTTCTTGCTTGCTCTAACTGTACCCATGAATAATTGTCATTAAATCCAGAAATCTAGTAATGTGACATTAATTAGCCTAATGGAAAACTGAGAGAGAAAAATGGTTTCTGAAGCAGTAAACTTCTGTGCTCTGGAATACAAGACATACCAGTCAGAACTTGGCTCAAAAGACCCCTACGAAATACTAAACCCTGCAAGGTTTCTGGGTTTTGGTGAAAAAAAAATATTGTCAGAAAATTCAGATCCACCAGAATTTCTTCAGAAGTGTAGCCCATGGCTTCCCTCCAGTGGCTGGTGGGAGTGGAGTGGAGGGACCTGCTGCCCTAGAAGCACTCTCCATGGGGTGGGAGGGCTGGGCCACACTAAATCACTAATCCCTCAGCCAAACAAGGCAGGGCAGCAATCTGCCACGGGTTCAGATGATTTAGGACACATTCTTTTTGTCTCACATGTTCTTCTCAGTGATAAAAGCTGTGTAACCATTCACCTCTTGCTTTTTGTGATCCATGCCAGGGAAACTCCCTGTTGCCACAGGACCAGGGGTAACGGTTTTAAACTAAAAGGGATGATTTAGAGTACACATTGGTTTTATTACAGTGGGAATGTTCAGGTTGCCTAGAGAGGTGATGGATGCCCCATTCCTGGCAGTGTTCAAAGTCAGGCTGGATAGAGTCCTGAGCAGCCTGGTCTGGTTGAAGACGTCCCTGCCCATGGAAGGGGGCTGGAACTAGATGACCTTAAAAAAGGTCCCTTCCTACCCAAACTATTCTATGAATCTGTGACTCTCTGACATGGGGCTTGCAGTGCCCACGGGAGCTGCAGCAGGACACGGCTTCTGCTGCACCTCCAGCAGCTCCCCGTCTGAGCACTGTCGCGACATGTACTGCCCTGCCGTGACATGCTCTGCCCTGTCACAACATGTGCTTCCCTGCTGTGCCATGCACTGCCCATACCAAGTGGGATATATCCCGTACTGGGGGAAAAAAAGCCCTTCTCTCAAAGGTCGTTCCATGTTTTATGTGTACACATGTGAAGAAAGTGGCCTTGTTATCTTACTTCTTTCCCAGTACATCCCAAAATATCACACATAACAGAGCCTGTCTTACAGTGACCAAATTTCCTCTTCTGCTTCCCTCAGCACCCTTTGAGGCTGCCTCTGACCTCCTCTGAGAGTGCCTTGGTTTCCAGAGACAGCAAGCCTGAGCCATCCATACATCCATCTGCTGTCTCTGGTAAGGACTGGTGTTTGAAACACCTTCATTGACATCGCAAGGCCAGAGAATGCTAGTATTGCCTGTATGGTGGGAAAAACAAAGCTCCTTCCTCTCATGCTGTGCATTGTAAAAACTGTGCTCTCACGTTCTGTGACTGGTGAGTACATTGTATTTACCCTGTATTAACAGGCTGAATGTGTGTGTGTACAAGATGAAATTTTGCTAAGCAGAAACATTGGCAAGAGGAAGTGTGGATGGTCACTTTACTGCACTGCAAAGATCAGAGTGCCCTCAGACTGTTTATCAGAGGAACCAGCAAATCACTTGGGTGAATCATAGATATTACATTAAAAAAAAAAAAAAAAAAAAAAAAAAAAAAAAAAAAAAAAAAAAGAGAGAGAGAGAGAGAGAGACAGAAGTTGCCAGAAACTGGAAACTGGAAGGCTGGAAAACAAAGCCTTTTGTAGTAATAACATTTATAGCCATATAATACCCTGTACTATGACTCTGTAGGCACCAAATTGTTGTGGGAGCAAATAGCAATTAATAAACTGTATCGCTGCAGAAAGCTTTTGTTATGGAGAAATTTCTAGATAGCTCCCAGCCTGTCTGGAAAATTAACTTGAACCTGAGCCCTTGCTAGATGATGAAGTCTCCACCTCTGGAAAAACCCTGTAGTAGTTCTTTGATTCACGTTTTTTGCTGCAGTGGTTGCAACCATCACTACAGCTGCCAGAGAAAGTGATGGACCGCCAAGAGGACTTGCTGCTCAGCAGACTGAGATGTGTTCCAGGGTAAATGTTAAGATCTATTTTGACAGAAGTTTAATTGGCATCTCTAGAAGCCCAGGCCCATCTGCCACAGAGATCACAGCAAAGGAACTATTATTTCCCTGTACTGTGTGCCTCTGACCCTTATCTCCACAAATTGCCCACAGGCAGCTGCCTACTATCCTGACAGAGACTCTGGAGTTTTCCTGGCCTCTTGTAGATTACCTAAGATCCCAGGTAGCCCTGGGATTAAACCTATTCCATGCTCAGATTACTCAGGGGTCTGCTGCAGAGTGAAGCTCAGTGAGAAGTTCAAGTTCCTTGACTTCACCAAGAACCATGTGTCTCCAGCAGTGGTGATGGTGATGAACTGTTGAGGAGCAGCTGCTACAGCCCATAACCAGCAATAGCAATTTGGGGATCTGCACTGTGACCAGTTGTGACACCCACTGCTGAGGCTGCTCCACAGTGAAGTGCAGCCTGCTCTAACTTTGTGCCCTCCTGGTGCTGGCTGTTACCAGTCATTCTGTCACTGCAGCACCTGGAAGGCATCACTGACAAATGTGGGCAGGCTGTGGGGATGGGAGAGGTAACTGGTGTGAGGATTACTGGGGGAAGAGCTGCTGCTGCCTATGGTATTGTGTCACACCATGGACATCTCCTCCTTATGAACCAGAACTGCAGCACAGACTCCACAAAGCTCTGTGACATGAGTGGAGCATCCAAGCACAACAGGGTCACCAAGACCACCCTGCAGTCTGCTCTTGACTCTCCCAAAGGCTGATGGCAGAGCTGCACTGCGAGCAGGTGGGTGAGAGGCAGTGTGGATGTGCTGGGGGCTGCCAGGTGGGAAAAGATCTACTGTGCCTGTTCCCTCACCTAGGAACTTCACTGCTGGTCTTTGTCCCTTCTCACAGAGAGGTCCTGGGGTGAGGAGACTGGTGAGAGTCTGGGATGAGGCCCCTGGGCTGGGTTACTTGGGTCCTGTATATGGGCAATTCCAGAGGCAAATAAAGCAATTTAGAAGGTGTTGGGAAGAGAGGGAGATGGTAGGGCTGGGCCAGGCTCCCCCTGCCACCCTCCATGTACATGTGTGTGCACACATTGCTTCTTGCTCTGGGCCTCCCCAGGCAGCTTGACCCTCTTGGCCCATTCTCACTTGGGCAGTGGCCTGTGCCTCTGGACTGGCAACCTTCTGGCTTCTTTCTCATGTGTGTTGAGCACACTGATGATATATTGCCTGTTCAGGTGCCTTCCTGAAGCCTGAATATCCCTGAAGGACAGGGGTAACTTGACATTCCTGTCTTTACCTATTTGCCCTACCAAAGGCTGCTCCCCAGCTTGATCCAACACATCTGCTGCTTACTGAGTTGCTCTGACCACAGGAAGGTGCCTGTCTGGAATTTGCCCTCGTCTTCAGCCTTAAATTAATTTTGCTGGTGTGTGAGGTTATTTCAGTCTGTGCTGGCCTTCATGAGGCTTACCTTAGCTCATTTTTCCAGGTCTTCCCAGAGAGTAGCCCTGCAGCTGGTTGTGATGAAGGGAGCACCCCCTGAAGGGAGAGGCAGTGTGTGGGGATCCTACTGAGCCCCCACAGGTCTGTGGCAGGACAATAGTTTCAGAGAGGTTTGCCTGCAAAGAGCAAGGGTGCATGAACTTATGTTTAGGCAAGTCAGTGACTTGAATGAGGGCTCAAGGAGTGAGGGGCATGAATGCAAGTGGGAAAGGAGAAAGACAGGTTTGGATCACTACTTCACACCATGGGCATACACCTAAACTCATTAATTCAGTCCTGGCAGCCATCATTATTGTTAATGGGTAAGGGAGAGGTTGTATTCTTAGTCTAGGTGATACCACCTTAAAATGATTCCTGGCCCATGTCACTCATGGAAAGTGGCAAAAAGGAGAGACTGTGCTTGCCTCCTGGTTTCTCTGGTGATCTGAGCTGGGCATGACTGCTGAGACCCAGCTGCCTTGGTTCCGGTGACATGGGGACTTGGGAAGGTGACAAGCAACCCCTGGAAGTGAGCACTTCACCTTTCTCACCAGAGCTCTGAAACTGGTCAAGAATGGCAGGGTTTCATCTAGAAAATTATGTACTCTTAGTCAGATTATCTTGTGTTTTACCGTTGTGACTCAAGCACGTGCTGATGGTAATACGCCAATCATCCAGTGGAAGATGGATCCTGCATCTGTGGAGCTTTATTCCTTGCCACCTTTGACAATTTCCATCTAAGGAACTTAACAGTTTATTATTCTTGCTCATGAGCACTCAGTACCACAATAGCTTTGCTGGCTGGGTGCTACTGTAAGACACTGTAGCAGAGAACATCCCTCAGACCAGACAGTTCTGCATGACCCTGTCCAGTACATAGGAAGCAGCAGCAGGCCTTTCTAGGAAATAATGCCTACAGTCAGAGAGCTCTGTTCAGGTGTAGCATTGCAGACAGAGCTCCCTCAAATCTCTCAGCATACCTAGAACTTGCCTCTTGGCTAGCTAGATGCCTCTCATTTGCCATGCAAGTTTTAAGGACTTCATTCTTGCACTCTCAGCTTTCCCATTCAGCGTGCAGAAAAGAGTGCTGGGGATTGCAGCAGCTAGTGGGATGCAGAGTTAGTGCACTCACCAAGCTCCTTTGTAGCCCCAGCCATAAAGTAACACTCAGGAGTCAGTTTTACAGCGATCACATGCAGCCTGACTGGGGAAAAGCAATAAGAGCTTGGTTCAGCTGTGGGTTTTGCTTGCAATTATGAAAGGCTTCTTTTGGGAGCTAAATGGGTATGTGGTTTTAATAGCTGAACATTCTCCCAGGAGTTGGAGAGGCCTTTTTATGTTTCTTTCTTTACTTCTTTTAATAAAGACAACAGCAGCTGGAAGCATTTCCTTGAAGACAGCCCTTAGCAGTTTCTCTTTTACTGGGGATTTTCTGAAGAGGGAATGGAAAGGTTTTTTCCCCACCACAGGAGAACAAAGCATATATAAAGTGGTGTTTCTAAGCAGATTTAGAGGGATATTCTGGTTTTATACAACTTCAGAGTTTAGCAGAACATAAATATTTTAGTGGTGAATGGTTATTGCACTGCAGCGGCCTCACTCCCTCTGCCTTCGGTTAGGAAAGGGCAGCAGAAGGGGTTTTCTTTGTAAACACACGCTTTTCTTTCCATACAGATGTTACTCGGGGATGCAGCCTGGGCTGGGCAGCAGCACCGCAGAACTGGGCCGGCACCCAAAGAGCCAAAGCGGCTCCCAGGTGCGGCCGCCAGGGGGCGGTGCAGGATGCGGGATGTGGGATGAGGGATGCGGAATATGGGATGAGGGCTAAGGGATGAGGAATGCAGCGTGTATGGTCAGGGGGATCAGACCCGAGAATCTCCCCGTGGGTTTCGGGCGGTGCCTGGCAATCTGCTCCTTGGCAGTGCCTTCAATTGAGGTGTTTGCCTTCTCTCTCTCTGGTAAATTCGTGCTGGTTTTTAGAGGCTGGCTGGCTAAATGTCACTCGCTGCAGAGTTGCTGCAGGAGCAGCAGCCGTCAGGAAATTTAAGGTTCTTTGCTGAATTCAGGCTTTATTTTCTACAGAGGAAAAAAAATGCTCCAAACTGTAAACCAGTGTATTTGAAAAGGGCAATAGCAGCCCCCCCCAAATAATCAAGAACATTAAGAGTGACAGGTGGCAGCAAATCAAGCTAGTTGATTGTTAAGATGGAGGTTTTGGGAACTATTTGAAGAGTTAAATAAATAGCTGGAAAAGTGACAAAAGACATTTGCTTCACATGGTGTGCGAGTGCTTAGCCCTGGGTGGCAGCAGCAGCTTTACCTCCTAGCATTGCTTTGGAAGCAGCAACTTCCCTCCATGTTTGGCATCAGAACTTTAAGACTCACCCTGGCTCTGCAACAGACCTCCATGCACCAGGGATTGCCAAAGTCAGTCTCTGAACAGAACACACTTTGTGTGGCTGGTGCTCACTGTGGATTTGGGTTAATCACTGTCATACTCCTTTCAAAAATCACCCAGTTGCTTGCATGCATACTTTTAATTGCTGCTTGCA
Source organism: Cisticola juncidis (assembly GCA_013400215.1). Taxonomy (NCBI): domain Eukaryota; kingdom Metazoa; phylum Chordata; class Aves; order Passeriformes; family Cisticolidae; genus Cisticola; species Cisticola juncidis. Next base: position 1,111,032 of record VXBR01005913.1, read on the forward strand.
AACCAGATTGGAAACCACTGCATGAAACAGGAAATGGATATCAGATTTGTTTTCTTCTGCTGTGAAATTAGGACCTTCATATAAGGAGGGGAACCAGAACCATCCTCAAAACTGGGATTCCTTTGTTTTGCTTTGCAGACCAGTAATCAACTATTCTTGATACTGCCTAGCCTGGCCCTGAGCTGTGAGGGTAGACATCTTCCCCCATCCGTGGTTTTGAGTGACTGTTTGGTGCTCAAAAGATGCATTCATGCCAATTGTATGAGTTGGGAGGTTCACGTCTCATTGTCCAACTGTTAGTCTAAGGCAGGCCCTGCTCCTGCCAGAATTCCTTTGGTGGGTGCCTGCAATGCCAATGGGTAGGTTTGTTACAGTCTTGTACACTGAAAGAGAAAGATGCTTCTGTGATGGAGCAGTGTGTGAGGACATGTGTGGTGAGTGGGCAGCTTGCACAGAAGGAACCAGTGAGAGAGGAGGTTATGTTTTATATGGCAGGACTGAGAGTCCTGGGGCTGGGGGGAGGTAGTGGGAAGGAATAACCAAAAGAGCTAATTCCTGATTTATTTCACTATGATGAAGGGCTTTTTATGTCTCTGTTTTCTCTTTCTAAATTGCTTGGCTGTTATAGTCTCTGTTCTCCTGCACCAGCCACAGGGCTGGTGGGACTTCTCAGTGGGACTGCATCCTGAACATCTCTGTGGTTTTATCTTTTCCCTCTTGAGTGTTTTGACTGCATGGTCAGCAAAAGAGAGTTTCTAGATTCCATGAACAACTCTAGCTGCTTTTATTGCTCAACCAACTTTTCTGCATCACAAGATGTTTCCAAGGGTGAACGTGATTTGGGAGAAGTGAGGAAAGCCCCAAGAGGATGTTCATATACTTTGAAGACCAATACTTGATGTTACACCAATCCACTTGTAGCTAACCTCTGAACTGGTCCAGTTCATCTATTCAGTAATGCTGTGGTCCCATTTTAAGGAAACAGAACACTGTGGAGAATACTCAGCTTAGTAAAACCTTTTCTGTATTTCAGAGGCAGGAAAATTTTTCTTGTGTGCTTAACACCAGGACCAGAGGCTAACAGGACCTCTGTCCCTTCATCAGGAGCCAAATTGGATATATTCATGATGTGAATGTATTTTTATTGGCATTACCACAGGTGCACCATTGCATCTCAGCAAGACAGAGGGGCTATTTTCAAACTGTTGATGCAAAACAAGCAGAAACAACAGCATCCATCACACCACTAAATTGTCATTCACAAGAAGTATGGAAGCAATTTTTGTTTAGATAAAATTTGCTGGTAAGACAGCAATGAACACGAGTTATTCAACATTCTAATAAAATAGTAATGCTGCAAGCTCAGCGGCTCATGAAACATTTACAATCTGCAGCTAGTAAAGTGCAAGCAAGAGATTTAAGCACTGCTGTTGCTGGATGGATTGAAACCAGTTAGAAGATTAACGGGAAGATTATTCCACACAGGTTAGAATGAGGTTCATTAAATGCCTATCAGTTCTCTCATTTGCTGTAGGAGACAGGGAGGCCTGTAGGACTGCACCTGTTGAAGCAGAGCTCACCCTCAGTGCCTGTGTAAAGCCAAATGAGCACTTCTTCTCAGCTTGTGGTTTCTTTTCCTTCTCATGTCTCCCTGCATCAGGAGTTTGCAGAAGCAGCATTACTTGCAGATTGCTATTCTTTATGTATGAAACTAATTAAGTACCAGACTTGCAACAGGGTCTGGAGGGTGAGATGAACAAGAGGGCACAGTATAAACAGAGCTCTCCCTTAACTTCAAGATAAGCAGTGTAATTAAGGAGATTTCATGCACTTACAGCCTGGGTAAAAATTACACACCCATTTTTTTCTCCACTGCTTGTTTGGTTTTTAACCTTTGATCCGTTTTATCAAGGACTACAGGAAATTTCAGTCGTTACTGTCATACCTAAGTGGTTCTCTATGGATCCTTTGGAGGTTAAAGGTTAAAAGGAGGGTGTTGGATGAGATCAGGCAGGGAAGTGCCCAGATGCCTCCCTTTGTGTTTTCTGCATTACCCTAGCTGAGTCATTTTGATTCTTTTCTAAGCAGTTCTTGTATAAAACAAGCAGCCCTTGCTTTTTAGTTTCTTAACTGTACAACAGGGCTCATTCACCAGGCTGCTCTGCTTCTTTTAAATCTGGCTCACAGTTATTAAAATTTGCATTTTAAGAAAAGCTCTGAGGCTGTCTGTACCACTGAATATGGGAGAAACAAACAAAACTTTTAAGCAGTAATTTCCTTCCTCTGCTGATGGAGAAACATCTTTTTTTTGTGTAGATGGTCCATGAACAATGTAACCCTGTGCAATCCAGTGCCTCTTTAATACTGTAAGCAGTAGCAATAATGGTCTTGGGTGAAACCCTGACCCTGTTGCAATTAAGAATTGCCCTTGCTGCAGGTTGTGCCCATCATTAATTCTGAGATTTTGGTCTCTGTACAGAGATAGAGACAATATTCCCATAAATTCTAACACAGGCTTTGTGAGAGCAAAGAGCTTTTGGCAAGAAGAGACATTTCTGCAATGTGTGTGGCCACAGAAAAAATAACAGCAGCATTTAATTTGAAAAGTTCATGTATTTTAGGACTATTCTCAATCCAGAAATGCATAACAATGTCAATAAATGCTAAAATGGGAACTGTCCTCCCCTGGTTCCTTGAGAGTGCTTCTGAAAGTAATGATTGAAGAAAAAGGCCCATGGTTTGGGGATGAAATGGTTAATTTCTGTAACAGCAGAGAAAGCAAAATGCTTTTTGAAACAAGTATAGAGCTACTTAGGCTCACAGGATATCACTGTTTAAAAGGCAGATCAAATTATTTGTGACACTTCTATGAATTGCTGCAGTATGTGTGGGTAGTTGGGGTTGCTAAATGTCAGGGATGGAAGTTTTCTGTAACTACTGAGTTGCCAGCAGTACGAGTGGTACAGATTGTATCTGTAGTCACAGTGATGAGGCAAACTTACAGAGGAAAAGCAAACAGATGCACTGAAGCTGAAACAATTATGTAGGGACTTTTGGGCTTTGGGAGTTTGGAAGTGACACAAGCATAATCACTTTTAGGAGTGAGAAATGTGGAGGGAAGGATAAAATAATCTGTATTGCTGTTGGCTGTAGACTGTGGAAGGTTTGTCATATAGAAGGTCAGGAAACTTAAAATAGCTTCTTAGGGTGAAGTTACAGAGTTTTTGATAGTACTGCAGCCTGAAGTTGTCATTTTAGCACTTTAGAAACACCTATTTTAGAGAAGGAGAGAAGCCTTGGGAACACGCAAAGATGAAAAGTTCAAGTACATCTCAAAGTCAATGCAGGGATTATAGCAGTCCTCTCAGGCTGTGTTAGTTTGCTATCCTCTTATAAAACATTGCATTAAGTAAATGCAATGAGAAGGAAAGAGGCAACTGAGAAAATAGTAACATCTCTGTTATTTAAAAACAGTAGAGAAATGAACTTGGAAAATTAAATGAAAACATGAGTGATGTTTTAAATAAAAACGGTTACTTTTAAAAGATTTTTAACTTAATTTTAATATATTTTAACCCCCAACATGTTGTATTTGTTGCTGTGTTTTCAGTTTTCATTGAAAAATGAATTCTTATTTTTCTCGATAAGAAATGTGGCTGAAAGTATGCAAAATACCCAGGAAATTTTTTGTAGTATTTTGGAAAACAGGACTCCTGGCCAACTCTAGTAACCTGATTAGATCAGAACAAGTAGAAAGGTAAAGTCAATTATTAGAGCTGCATGTTCATTAAATCTGTGTTGCAATTACAGTGTCCTCTGAATCCCAGAAGCATTTTTCCCAGCTGCAGTTGAACTTTTCTTGAACACAGGGCAATTTGCCTATAATCCTGTGCAATGTGCTCCAGGATAACCCTGCTTGAGCAGGGAGCCTGGAACAGGAGGCTGGACACTGTGGCCCCTTCCAACCTGACCCACCCTGAGAGTCTGTGTCACAGGGACCAGTTTTCTGAAGAACTACTTCAGAATCACACAAACACTTCACGGGAACTTCCAAGGAAAACCCTGTGCATGGACTTCAAATGCTTCACATTTCTTTGAGCTCACCTTGAAATCTGATAGTCAAACCATAAAACTGTATCTGATGCTCTTAGCAATTATTGTTAGTGCCACTTATATTATCGATACAAATAGTAGAAGGAACTTCTGGCACAGGGTGTGTCAAAGTAACTCTAATTTCATCATAGGAGAGGCTTATACTGCTTCTTTTTAAATGAATGATATTTTGGTCTGTCACTCAAGTGAGCATGCATAAAGGCTACCTTCAGAATCAGAATGTTGTTAGCGTATGGCAGAGAGAGTTTTTTTACTCTGCTTGGGGAAAGCAGGCTACCTGTGTAATTATTTCCTTAGTGAGTCTGCATAAAACTTCTATTGCATTTAATTCAACGCAAAACATTTTCTATATTTCATGTCACGGGTAGGAATGAAAATGGAGATAGTTCATCAATGCTGATATGTGATATAAAAAGAGCTGAGAAGCCAAGGGTATGAGAGTGCATAAAAATGTTTTGTGTCCTGACCAGTACATTGCTTTAAAAAAAAATTTTACAATCAACCCCAATTGTTCATTCCTCCCATGCAGAAGATACTCACATATTCATTTTTAAAAGGGCAAATCAACCATAATTCAGTTTATAAACTGTGAAGCTGGTTGCGAATGTCTGGATGAATATTCATTAGAATCTCTTAATCTGCCATCGACTGTGATTCATTAGGCATATGTAAATATCACTCACTTTAATTGCCCCTAAACTGACTTAACATAATATTGTCATTAGCAAATTATTAGTTATTTGTGTAACTAATGGTACATTATGGTATACACGTTAAATTGCCAAATATATGATTACAATTATGATGATGTTTTATGTGGGGTGCTTTGTAAACTATTTGATGAAATATAATGGAGCCAAATCAAATCTGGTATGTTAATAAGACAGTTGTGGAACTTTATTATTATATTTCTACACCTTGGTGACTGGTCTAATACGTGAGCGTTTACCCCACCCTGTGCTTCAATGGATTATATGGATTGGCTTTACTTTCCATATGCAAGGCTGGCATGACATTCCAATGCCTGCTTACCCTTTTTTAACCTAATGAACTCTGTGCCACTTAATTATTGATGAAAGTGCCATAGCTTGCTGTGGCAAGATCTTTTCACTGAAAGGTCAGGGGGAGGGAGCAGAAAATATCACCTGTGCAGTATGAAGCGTTAATAGGCCTTGCTGGGGAGTGCTGGTGTTGAGGGAGCAGTGCTTGTAACCTGCTGCTTTTTCTGTAATCTGCTAGTGTATCCTAGGGTTTTGTACTTGCCTGGCCTCTTAACTCTTGACTCCAATTCACTTTTGCAGCAAGAAGCCTTGCCTGGAATGTTTGACCCACCCACTCTCCTGTGCTTCCAATAGTTATGCATTAAACAAGCAGCTTTTAAGATGACAAAGTTATGCTGGTGAAACCTTCAATTAGTGCTTTTAAAAGGATTTTAATTACAAGGCTAATGATAACTAGAATATGTTTGTGCAAAAGGGATGAATGGGACCCTCAAAAGCTTTTATTAAGTCTTGTGTCTACATGCAAATGTATTTATGAGTGTGTTAATGTTTATAGACCCAGGAAGTTAAGAAAAGGCTGTTTCCAATTGCCACGTATTTATTCAAGATGCATTTAATATGGCAGTTACTTTATTTCTTTAAAAAGAGCTTATTAAGGCACATTTACTAGGAACTAATTAAAATGTAATGAACACAGATCTGTTTGCAAATTAATAGGAAGTCTCTGAAAGAATATCCTGCATCACCAAGTGGTTCTCCAGCCACTCCTGTTAGCCAGGCTGCTCCACCTGGGACCTTGCATCTCAGGTGCTGCAAATCGGGCTGTACCTGCAGTCCACAGCGTGGAGGCAATTCTATCAGCTGTACTTGTGCTCTTCCAATCAAACAAGGGACTTCACTCTCAGTTAAATAGATGCAGATGTCATGAATGCCAAGGAAATTTTTTCACTGCGTTGAAAAGACTTTGGGACGGATGCAAAATATCAAAATGATTATTGAGATTAATTAGCAAAAGGCATTGGAAACAGATGCTGAGGATGCAAAGTGGAACTGCCACATTAAAAAACTGGTTCAAAACACTTATTTACCAGCAGTGTTGGGGCTAAACAAAAGCTGAGGCTTTCCACTGATTGCCTGAAAACGGGCAAAAAGCACAGGGGAATTGTTTTGATGTGACCTTAATTATAATGATTCACCTTAATTCAGTTAGAAACAGAGTTATGTTAAACCACAGAAAAGACCTCCAACATTTGGGAAAAAAAATTTAAAAGTCAAATTGTGTACTAATTTAGTGGAAGTAGTTCATATTCTCATGCAGACATTCCCTGAAATTTTCAGGTATCTGGTCTGGCCTCACTCCCAGGTGTAAAAGAGGCCTTTGGAACCAATCAAGGGTGCTCAGATGCTGCTCAGAGGGTATTAGCAAGAAAATCATGGCAAATTAATTGCAGAATAATTCACAGAAATTATTGTCTGGGTAATTTTAAGTAATGAATCAAGCAGGAGAAAAGGACACATTATTACATAATTTGTTCCATCCTAACAGAAACATTAATAATGCTCAATAAGTGTAAAATAAATTTCACTTAGAGACTATTTAGTCCAAACCTCACTGAAGGCAGCAGGAATGCTCCTCCAGGTCTGGTATGGACAGAATACGTAAGAGAAAGAAAAGTAGAAAATGGACTGGGAGATGGCTGTGTAACAAATCTGTTTCCAAGGCAGATATAAATGTCAGTGGGTGATGAGATCTGCAGGGAGGGCAGCTGCCAAGCCAGCCTCCCGTTCTGCCCTTTGAGAACCCTGTTCTGGTGTCCACTGAGCTCTGCAGATTGTCCCTATGATATTGGAAGGTTGCTTCTGATGGTTGGAAGCTTTTGGAGGATGGCAGAGGAGGAAGGGAGGAAATGGACCTTGGGATCATGTGTGGTACTGTGATATAGGACTCCAGACCCATTTCCAGCTCTGTCACAGCAATTCTGGAAAACCTTGGATCAGACATTGCTTCTCCTGTAAAGAAGGGATGGGAAAGAGGCACAGGCTTGTGGGTGCAAAAGAAGTTGGTTCAAGAGATTCCTGGCAACTGCTGTGAATTGTCTACCTGAAATAATCTGGTTTAACATCTTTTTTGGAGGGTTTTCTTCCTGTATTCCTGATTTTGTAGATCTGCAGCCGTACCAGCAGTTGCATTGATGCCACAGAGGAGAGAGGGTTTTATTGGCATGAGGACAGAGGCTGAAATCTATTTTAGCAAAGGTACTTGGGGCAATTTTGTAGAAGGCCTGCTTAATTAAGAACTCAGATAAAAGTGAAGCCACTATGGCTGAGTTCACATGTAGGACAAGAAGTTTGCATTGATGTTAGGTCTTAATTTATAAAGAAAACAAAGATAAGATGGTTTTGTTATGCTGGAATGTTTGGGTTGATAGTTAGAATTCCTTCTGGATAGTAAACCACCTGCCAGACTAAAATATAATAATAATAAAACTACCATAATGTAATGAATAAATACAATATAAGGTTGATATTTAATATGAATGTTTGCAACATGAGTAAGAGGTACACACCTGAAAATTATACTTATTGGTAGGAGGAAAAATATTTGGGGGAAAAAAAAAAGTAAAATAGATATCTTAAAACATAAATTACTCACTGAAATAGGACTCTTAGAAGAAATCTCCTTGAGGTGATGAAATATGTTGCCAAATTTCTGGAGTTATGGGATCAGGTTACAAAGATAAGCAAGATGTCTTGAAGGAAAGCCGTTACTTTGATCCTGTACCTGTAGTACTTTAGCTCTGCCTCCTGCTTTCTGTTGGGGAAGGCCCATGAGCTTCTGCAGTAGATTCAGGTTTTGTGGCACATATAATCTTCTCATCCACTTCTCCTGGAGCAATAACATTCATAAGACATTAATTATATCCAGGGAACAGGGCTGCACACACTGAGGGAAGTTCAAATGGCTGGTGTGGCTTAATCAGATTCTTGCACTGACCTCCTGCACACAGGCAGGTGGAAGTTCTTGTTGGCCAACTTCTCCCCTCTCTCCTGTCTCTGCTTTACTTGGAAAAAGAGGCCAGGTTTGAACTCTTAGAAGGTACTGGCAAGCCCTCAAAGGTGTGAAAGTGTGTGCTACCTTACCATTGTGTTTGGGGCACACCTGCAGAAGCCCTCTTGCCTTTGTCCCTCTCAGGTGTAAGACACATCAATGCTAACACCACCCTGGTGCTTCTTGGAGGTGCTTCCTTCCTTCTCGGGAGAAATTTTCAGTCACAATGGAAAGTGAGTGTGGCAGTCCCTTGGGGGAGGATGCATCTCACTTACCCATATCCAAAAACCTATTCCTAGGCTGCATCTGACCACATGGGGAGGATGAGAAATGACATGTAGAGACACATAAGTTTGTATCCCATGTAGGGGTATCAGTGATTATGGGTAGGGAGAGAATTGGGAGAAAGAGGATCAGAGTGGATAATTAAAGAAGACTCAGTTGGCTTTGGATCCTGACTATCAGCATCACTTGTATCTTGAAGGGTTTTCAAAACTAACTCACACATTTTAGCACAGGCCAGCTCAAGCCAAGGTACCAGGTACACAGAGCCCAGAATTTCTCCTCATTCTCTCCTAATTTTTGTATCAGAGCTTGCAAGGGGCTCTCCTGTTAAAGCAGAACCTGAAACACAGACTTTGATCCCCTGATCTCAGTGGGACTGCTCCACTCACCTCCTTTTTTACATGTTTCTGGGAAGATGAGAAACCATACTTCCTGCTATTATACAGGAAGAAGATACAGCTTCTAGACTCCGTTTTGTGAGAAAAGTATCTGACCTGCACTTCTCCTATTATGTAATATTTTGAAATATCATGCTAGATGGGGGTGAAATGGTCTGGATTAAGCATACTCTTAAAAAAACAAAAAAAATAGAAAAATTGCTATGTGGATTGAAAGCACACCTGGAGAACCTCTGCAGTAGTTAATGGAGAAGACCTGATCACAGATTAAATTACTGGTCCTTTCAGTCTTTGACAAGACGATATGAGGAAGCAGAGGAGAACTTCTGGGGCTGCTGAGAGCAGTGCTCACTGTTGGTGTCTGCAGGATGCCCCTGGCTTCAAACCAGCTCTTCAAAGCCACTTTTTGAAGGTGCAAATTCAGGACAATGATGTGTTCTTGCTTTTGTAAAGGATCTTTTAGATCCACGGGTTAAAAGCTGCTCATTACTATAATTATCCTTTTTGTTAGTGCACATACATAAACATCTAACTTCAGGTTATTTTTAATGATGAATACTTGAAGTGGCAATGCGATGCTGTAGTACTCTCTACTGGCTATTAATCTATGAAATCAAGACATATGCCGGTCATGGACAGTTTACACCAGGGTTCACAATTCGGATTAGGAAGACATCTTTTAGGACTCAGACTTGCAGGCCTTACAGAAACAGAGACCATACCATCACCATCACATTGCTTACCTTGTCTGATCAGAGGAAGCAAGGCCTCTCTGAGCCCAGGGAGTTCGAATCACAGAAAATCAAAATCCACGAAGTTGCGATGCATTCAAGCTGTAATTGCTGCAGATTAGAATTCAGCGGAGAACTTTGCATAATGCCAAGAGGTGACCTTTTTCTGGGGTGCTCTCCTGCGATTGTTGGGACCTTGTAACAAATGCCTAGTGCCATTTAACGAAGGAATGACATATCTCTGATATGCAAATTTTTACAGCACAGCAATTAAGCGGTTTAGAATTTTACGACAGTGTTTGGGCTTTATACAACAAAAAAGGGCCAATAAAGGGCTGTGATGGATGGGCTAATCCCCACTGGAAATATACCATGTAATCTCATGGAGACAATGCATTATGGATAGCATTGTGATTATTGGTGGTTAATATCTCCCCCTTCTCCTCCCACCCTCCCCTGCCCGCAGCCTCCCCCTCCCCTGCTCCCCGCCTGATGAAAACTGCATGGCTGCCACATTGTCAGGGGCACAGGCCCGGGTACAGATGGGAAAGTTGGGCCATTGCAATCTGCTGCACGCACGGACGACAGTGAAAAGGGGGCTTGCGGCGAGGCAGCTTGTCAGCAGGGGACAGGGCTGGGGTCCATATGCCTCTCTTCTTCTCCCTTCTGTCGCCGAGTCTGCTGCCGCATCCTGCTGTCGGGGGACACTTTAATGATGAACGTGTTTTAAACAGTTTTGCTTACCTAGCGACAGCTTTTCAGGGAAGGGGAGTTTAATTAGACACCTTCCGCAGTTTTGGTGGGTTGTATTTTTCTGCAGGTGTCTGTCTGTCCGTGGGTCCATCCACTGCCCTCCCCCCTGCAGCCAGGCAGTGGGTGCAGCTGCAGTCCTTGTGTCTCGCCATCCTCCCCCTGCCACAAGGGGCACATCATTTTTACTCCACGTGCCTCTGGCTGCCCAGCCCTCTCCTTGCAGCGTGCAGCTTTTAGCTGAGCTCTGCTGTGGGGCTGGCAGAGGTGCCCGTGGCAAGCGTGTACTTCACATGCGAATTTGCACAGTTTCAAGCAAGGTGAGAGAGCTGTGATAGGGTGAGGATATTTGCTTTGGACACGACAGCAAGATAAGCGTTGAGAATTTTACTATGTTTTTGAAAACAGCTTGTACCATTAGAAGGAAAAACATCTTTGACTGCTGTTCGGAGTGCCAAAGTAAAGTAATTTAAAGCCCGAAGTCACTGTCTTGCTATTTGTGCACTGTCTTAAAGAGTCAAATAAAACTTATTGTTCATCTTTCTTTTTCCTTGATCTTTTATACTCTTGATTAGGGCTGCTACTAAAGTACTTTTTTTTTTTTTTCTTTCTTTCTTTTTTTTCTTTTTTTTTTTTCTTTTAGGACATAATAAGGGACAGGAAAAAATTGAAAATGTTCCTTAGGTGACCAGAAATTCCATCAGTATATATTGTAGCCAAAGTTAATTAAAGATTAATTTTACAAAAACAAAAATTCTGACTTGCTTGACCTGCTTGTGGAAAACCCCTTGGCACGGGGTTCTGGGAAGCAAAAGCAGCATGGGGATTCCCAGGCATGGATCCTTAAACTGGCCAGACTGTTTAAGGGGGAAGAGGGAATGAGATTGGAAGCAGAATTGCTGAGGCAAATACAATCCCTTCAACAACATAGGGGCCTTCTATCAGGAAGAACTCCTTCCTCCTAGGAACCATAGAAAGCAGAACAGTTTGTATGGAAGAAATTGTTTCAGCACTAGCTCTGACCCTGTTATGGTCATTTCCCAAATAGTATCCAGCCCTCACAAAGGGAAGTTTACCCTCTAAGTGGGTGACCAGGCTAAGAGGCCCCTGAGCAGACATGGTGTGCCCCCTTTAGGCTCTCAGAGGTACATTTGTTACTTAATCACTAAGCTGCCCTCTCCCTGAGTGTATCAGTGAAGAAAGGGCAACAGCTGGATAGACAGATGAAATTATGGGTGGATAGCTGGATAGAGGGATATACAGATAGATATTGGGAAATAGGTACAGACAAGGATTTTAACCATCAGACAAGACCTTTGCTAAGCTGGGAACAGTCAGCAGGAACTGTCCTGCTTCAAACCTCAGGTCTCAAGCTTAAACACTTCTGAAACCAGCACAATGGGCTAACTCTATTCTTGAGATACAAAACATCACACATGCTGGTTTTGGACAGGACAGGGTTAATTTTCTCAGTAGCCAGGAGGGGGCATGGCTAAGGCCCAGACATTATTCTGTACCACCTTATGGCAATCATGGGGGCCAAAGGAAGAGAGTCTCTCTCTCTCTTCCGAGGAGAAGAGGTTCCTTCTGGTCAGGAGAAAATGTGCCAGCAAAGATCTGGTATTGCTGTGGGCTTTCCATGTAAATGGTTTCTTTGTCTTATACCTTTGTTATTAATATTGTTGCTGTTGTTTTATGTCATTGCTGTTTCCAGTAAATTGTTCTTATCTCAATCCATGATTTTTGCTTTTACAGCATACAGTTGGAGGAGGAATGAGTAGCAATGTGGTTTTAACAGGAGTATTAAATTGGAGAATACCATTTCTAAACCACAACATTGTGTCATGCAGCAACTTTATTATGGTTTCCTATACAGGATGAGCCAAAATGAAAATCCTAGTGATTTGGGACTAACATCTTCACAGTTGTAAGTGGGAAGCCCATGAAATTTTTGGCTTCTGGGGTATTTTTAATATTGTCTTTTTCTGCCAGCTGACAAATATATTTCTTGTAAGGATCAATTTCTGTCTACAACAGAGTGGAGATAATCAAAGGAAAGGAAGCTTCTCCTAGCAGTGACTCTGTCTGACTTTGAAGGAGTGACGTAAAAGAAGTGAGAAGGTTCTTGCAATCTTCATGTTTTAAAATATGGCAGAAAATACAGGAATGCAATCCTTTGTATGACAGATGAGAGACTGTGCCAGGGGAAGGATGAGTAAGCCATCTGATGCCTTTTCCAACAGAGAATATATAGAAGAAAAAAAGGTAAAAATCAATAGATGTCACATCTGAGTAGCAATTTCCAGTTTGTCCCCTTCATTCCTGTGAGGAAGAGTCCCTTCACAAGGTATTGCATGGATGGGGAAAAGGGCCCTTGGCAGGTTAGTCATTTTGGGAGATCTTGACCACCTGTTTCCTTCAATCTGCTCATCCAGACAACTTACCTGACAAACGCCTAACCTAGTTTCCACCTGAGCCAAGATGGTCTTCTGCATCTTTCCCCTTGCTACCACCCAATGTCCAGTTCCTCATAAGAGCTGACCACCTGGCACAGGTCACCACTCACTGCTCGTTGTCACAGTGGCAAGTGTAAAGTAATGAAGCCTGGGAGCAATTACACATCTCTAATTTCTGATCCTGAATGGAGGTGGAAGAACTAGCAGTACTTGGTGCTCAATAGAAATACCTATTGTCCCCTGAGTCGTGGCACTGTGGGGAAGCCTTCCCTGCACTGTCACCCATGTGTGGTACAAACAAATGTTTGTGTTGGCAACGTGGTACATATTTATCGATTACGGCAGTAGGGGATGTGAGAGGATGGTTGGCACTGTTCACAGTAATGGAAGTTCCTAACAGTACTAGCCAGGGAATTCCAGGCAGCACTAACTTGGAGATATCTTTAAGGATGACAAAATGAAGCTGTGATATTAATATCACCTGTTGCAAATTGTCAACAAAACCGCTAAACCCCATAAGAAGACAAGAGTCCTCTCCAGTTCCTGGCTTCCTCTCCTGCCTGGTAACTTGTGTGAAACTTTTGTATAGTATTTGGAGATGGTGAAGTACCATGCATGAATCTTCAAGGAAAAATCACCTTTGACCTGAGTCTAAACAGAAGTGGAATGACTCAACGTATAGAACATTTGGAATCAGACAGATATCTTAATGAATTTAACTGAAAGTTTTCCCCAAAGTGTCAAGACTATTCATGGAGTGAAAAAATGTCACCTACAAAGTGCAACAGCTTTCAACATTCAAGCTCCAAACCCAAGGTCCCAACTGATCAGGTTTCATGAAGATTTTGTGAAGATTAGAAGCTCTCAAAGTAGCTTTTACTTTCAGAGTTGCAATGATTCAGTCACAGAAGTTATCTGAAATCACTACAAAATACAGAATTTTCCCTCTGCTTTAAACTCTCTCAAAAGACAACTATAAATTAAATGAAATAATTTCCAAATATTAAATTATTTCTAAATAATTTCCAAAGAGTACTTTGAAAATCACTGCCACAGGAACTGCAAGTCACAGGTCACAAGATGGTGCACAGCATTCAAAAAAGGGAATACTATTCCTTTTTTAATCTCCATGTAATAAATATTAATATATATACAAATTGCATTTCTGCCAAGATATGGTACACTTGCATCTTCAGTTACTGTTGCTTTGTATTTTTCATTCTTGCATTTTGAGTAACTGGTAGATATCATAACATCACAGTTCCACTTGCTTTTCTCAAGTGTGCATGAAACACTTCCTTTGTTCCTCAGCAAAGCTTGTTTTTGCATCAGGAAAGTTAACTCCCATGAGGGTGGTGGCAGAGAAACTGTTTTCATGGTCTTGAATAACAGAAAGACATATAGGTGAGATGGGTTAGACAGATCATACCTGAGACCATTTCAGTGCCCCAAACCAAATGAAAAAATTCCTATTTGAATTATGAGAAATGTAATTTTAAGTGTCAATTTTAATTTTAAGTGTTATCACCAAATAGTATCAGTGCTGTCATTCAAATATCTGTCATTCCAGTGCCTGAGGCACTGTGCTGGCACATGGTCATATCAAATGCTTTTTGGAGGACCACCAGTTCCTTCTGTTTCTAAGACAGGAAGGAAGGTGGCTGTTACAAAGAGGGATTGAACATAAATAATATTGTTTTCTCAGAGTAGTTTATTAAGGACTACTATTGTGTAACACTGTTACTCACACTGCTGCTCTAATAACAAAAGTAAAAGTAAATCTAGAACAGAAGTTCAAAAAGTCTGGGGATTTCCAGATCCCAGAGATGATAAATAATACATTTTGGTTTCAGAATAAGCAAGTAATAACTATGAAGAAAGGTTAAATGAGGCAGGGCTGATACCCTATCTTTCCATAAAGGAAAGAAAGAAGCCAGATTTAGGAGTAACCAAATAGCTTATTCTCCCAGAGTGATGTGGGACATGGATGAGCTCACATGGATCTCATTATCTTGGGATCTGCCTCAAAACCTGCCAAAATAATGATACAAATAAGAGCAATATCTCTGGTTACAATAAAAAGAAATTGACACAATCATGAGTTTCTAATTCAAAACATAAGCCAACTATTGGGTTTTCTCTCAATAACTCCGAGGGTCCGAGAAATGGCTTAAATAATAGCGAGACGGCTTCTCAGGAAATGCTTTGTAAAATAAAGGTTTTAATAATAGCAAAATAACAAACGTTACAAAAGGAAAAGAGATAAGCCGTGCACAGCGTACCAAGCACAGTCACACTGGCTAAGGCATTCCCAGAAAGCTTCGTGCACCTCTGTGCAGGCTCTTAAAGAACTTATGGTCTAGGTGAGCTATTTGGCTCTTTGCCCAATAAGATTGACACTAGGGTTTGAGAGGCACTTCTAAAGCCCTATCACTGTCTGTGCTGGTACTGAGCCAATTGCAAGGATCAGGCTATAGAAAGTTCTAGTTTAACTTCCTTATATAGAAACACCTGCTCAGGTACAGAAATGCACTGCTACAACAACCTATGGTTCACTGTAACTGCAAAATAGTGAGTAGGTTATTCCTCTGTGCTGCCACTTTTTCCTGCCATTGTTTTAAAAAAGGTAATAGTGGATCATAATATTCAGCAATTTCACCCAATTTGATACTTTATGTGAGCATTTGGATCAAATTTGGATGTGTTCATCTTTCATATCTGTATGCTGTCCTGAAAAACAAACAGTAACTTTAAGATCACAGTGATTTGGAGCAGACTATTGCAAGTATTTGATTTTGGTGGTATCACTAAAAGACTCAAATGCTACTTAATTTGTATGTATTGGGGGAAGAGGAAACAGGTCGGTTGTAATTTTTATTCATGCAAAAATGGAGCTTTCAGTTACAACATTGCATCAGAAATGCAATTTTCATGTTTCCTCTGACCTACATTAGGTTTTCTTTGGTGTGATGCTTGGGGGATAACATTACTCTGTTCATAGAGTTGCTGTAGTGTTTTCATTACAGACAGGAAGAATAACTTCATGGCAAGCCAACAAACTTCATTATATTTTTAATTAATCTTTTAGTGTCTCTGGGACACTTCATGTGTCTGGAGCCAGTGCTGCTGACTTCCCTCCTCCACTGTGGAGGGAAATCAACTTATGGTTAGGACTATGGATGAGACAACCCAGGAGAAGAGGCACAAAAATCGCATGAAGGCTGACTTTTAGTTCAGAAAATTTCCCACTTTCCCCACTAACATCATATGTAAGTTGGGATAAATAGGATAAAGTAGGTTGGGGTTTTTTTGTTTGTTTGTTTGTTTTTGGTTTTGGGGGGTTTTTTTTGGGTTTTGGTGGGGGGTTTTTTTGGGGTTTTTGTTTTGGTTTTTTTTGTTTTTGTTTTGTTTTTGTTTTTTTTTTGTTTGTTTGTTTTTTTGGTTTTTTTCTGAAAGCAAACACTAAGGCACAGTGAGGTGAGTCAATCACCAGATGGGATAAAGACATGGAGTCAGAATTGGATGTCAGCACCCCGAAGGAAAGCATGTCCAGGTCAGACAGGCTGAACTACGGCACTCAGATTTCTTGACTTCTAAGTATGAGCGGCAGCGCGATGATTTACAGCCCTCAGATTTATGCACTCTAATTTCTCGCACTTCGTTAATTTGTCTCGTGTTCCTGAGCGTCCCGGGCTCTGCCGCGCTTAAACGCCTCATTTTTCTCTACCTCAGTCACAGCCGGGTGACAGCCGCGGTGGCGAAGTGACAGCGGCAGGCGGTGATGGATGGCAGGGAAGAGATGCGAGAGGAGAGGGACAGGGGAGGGCTGGGAAGGCGGGGGAGCGCCGGAGCCCCGCGGTCGGTAGATGGCACTGCTCGGTTTGGTGTCGCAGCCCGCGGGGACAGCCGGGCTCGGCGCTGCCTGCTCGGAGTTCGTGGAAGTAGCTGCTATCGAAACAGACGAACCGAGCTCCCTCTCCCCGCCGCACCCCAGAAGGGGCTGGTTTCGTCCCCACAGCAGCGGGAGCGGGGCAGCCTGCGGCGGGCGACAGCTTCCCTGTCTCCTGTGCCCCTGCCTCCGTAAAACCACAGATCCCGGGCTGAAAACGCCTCCTTGCGAGCTGATCCGCTGGGAAGGGGGGAGCATCCGGGGGGTCCCAGGATTTGTGGCTGTCGTCGGACATCTGGGCACAGGAGCAGGGCAGCTCAGGGAGTGCAGGGGCTTGGGAGCTCTTAACAGCCCTTGCGATTCCATGGGACATCCTTAGCCCATCCGAGAATGCTTCCTCCTGGCCCAAACTAACCTCGGACACCAAAAATGGGTAGAGTATCTGGAAAATGCCCACACTTATTCTTATTTTGAGAAAGCTTTGAGAAACACCAAGTCAAAAAAGCCTGGAAGAGTGGAACAGATATTTAGGGCTGCCAAAAAATGGCAATGTATGCAAAATAATCAAGAATTTTTAATTTTCATTAGCACAATGTGCTACACCCTGTTCACACGGCTGTGGACCTTTTCCCCACCTCTCTATGGTTGCACCCACCACTGCTAATATTTCTTTGGCCATGCTGCCCATAGCCAAAAGTGTCCTTTTTTTAAATGGATGTATTCCCTAAACCTCATTTCTCCCATCATTAATATGGGCAGGCACAGCATGATGAGGTAATTTTTATGGAATACAATTCACACAAATTGAATTTGGAAAAAGCCTCCTGCTAAGACAGTGACTGATAAAATCCTATTCATAAGTAATACAGCATGGACCCAAATACAGTCTGTCTACACTCACACTCATTCAAAGATGTCATTAATTGACAAATACATTAATGCCCTTCAACAAATCATTTGTGCCAGGGATTAAATACATCCAGTACTATTAACATTGCTTACTTTGCAGCAGAACTTTAGAGACCTTGTCAGAGATGGCACTCATTTTGCTAGGTGCTGTATGAATACATAGAAAAGAGGTATCACTGCTCTACAGGACTGTAAGAAAACTTGCAGATTGAAAATGGCTTGAAGACAGACTTGGAGAAACCCAAATGTGCTTGAAATCCCAAATGCACAGTTAGCAACTAGGTTTGGCCTCTCCTTCATTAGAAAATGCAGTAGGAGCCCCAGACCTGCTCCAAATCACAGTGGTAGGCAGGGGGGAGTTAGGAGGGGGTCCCAGCCCTGGCTGGGGAAAGCCACCTTTGCAGGAGGATTGTTAGAGAGTTGAGTGGGAACAGATTGCATTTGTCATGTGCTGGGATTTAGTTTCCACAAGCAGTCTGGTGAGGGTTTTCAGCATTGCTCCACAATGTAATTTGTGGTTTATTCCGTGGTTTATTCCAT
The DNA here is from genome assembly GCA_013400215.1 of Cisticola juncidis. Classification (NCBI taxonomy): domain Eukaryota; kingdom Metazoa; phylum Chordata; class Aves; order Passeriformes; family Cisticolidae; genus Cisticola; species Cisticola juncidis. The sequence continues at coordinate 1,129,153 of VXBR01005913.1, forward strand.
CAGCAGTGCGGAAATCAGGTTAGGCTTGCTTCTTGATGTTGCAAAATCTAAAGGTGGTTTTTGTAGACAGAGGGGTGTGCTTCCTGACAGCTTACACCATTCTCACCAGGACTAGCCAGCAATGAGGGAGGATTTTTTTTTTTGCAAAGTTTTATCTTGTTGTACTCTAACAAACCCTCCTAGATGTTGATAACAGGAAACTCTTCTTATATGGTAATCACCCAGGGTACAGCTGTCAGGAGTGTAGGGTGGGGAGGGCTCTGGCAAGGAATTCACTGCAGTTCCTTGCAGATTAGAGCAACAGGAGAATTAGTGAAGTTGCAGCACAAGAGAAAGACAGATCAGGCTGGACACAAAGACAGATTTTAGTAACAGTATTTAAGAACATGTTAGTACAAGAAGAACTGAAAGGTGTTAATGCGGTTTGGTTGAAGTCGTCCTGAAGTTAGCAGTACTGAACAGAGCAAGAACAATGGTTTTATCAGGGCCCTCCTTGCAATCTGGCCTGCAATTTTGCTGCTGCTGGTGCACAGAGTTAGCAGTCAGGAGAAAGATATCTGTATAAAATACAGCTTTAACATTGGAGACAGCTACAATGTAGGCAAATCTAAGACATCATAAACAAAAGAAGGAAAAATAGTTACTCACAAAAGGCGAGAAAACCACCTTAACCCCAAATGTGTAAGTGCCCTCAAGCTGTCTCACAGATTTGAGCTCAGTAGGAGCCATGCAATGAGGCAGTAGTGTGCAGATCATTGCTCCTAACTGAACACTGAAATAATACACTTGACATTAGGTTTGTATATGATGATTTGTACATTATCAGCAGAGCATATGTGAGTTTGCACAGAATGGCAGGAGTAATTAAGTATCTCAGTCAGGTAGAACCCCAATGGTTCTAAAAACTGGCTGAGTTTTGCTGAAGCTGCTGAAGATCCAGCAGTCCATACCATGGGAAAGTCTGATCCAAAGGTGTTACCTACCTGCATAACTGTTGCTCTGTACAGAGAGTGCCTCTCTGTGTCACTGTGTGCTGGGCTGCTTGTTCAATTGCCAGCATATAAAGAAGTACAAAATGCTGACTCACATTCCAGTCACCACTGTTAAACTTAGTAGGAAAAACTTCACAGGTATGGGAATCTTCAATTTGATTTCAAATACTATATGTGGACATTAGTTTTATTTATTTCTAGGAGACAGCAAAGCCAGAGTGCATGCATTGAGAATAAAACCTAAACTTTGCTGAGAGTGATGAAAGTTCAGGAGAATTCAGCTGCTGAATAATTACTTGATAAACTGCCACAGGTATCTAAAAAATAATCAAACATTTCAATGAGAAATAAGTTAAATTAGAGACTATTGCATATATTTTAGATTTTCACAGTCTGCTGGATCTTTAACTTAAAACTTTACATCTTTTAGCAGAAAAATTAATTTCTCTTTCACAAGTTCCACTTAGATTTTGTTGCTAATAAACCCAAGGATGTAAATACTATTAAGTACAAAACAGCCTGCTGCATAATTGTTACAAAGCAATTACAGATTATATCGAGCCATTCGTTGAGTAGAAACAGTTTTTTCCAAGGCACCAGCTCCCTGTACCTTGAAATTTTATTAGTCTAAGAATTTCATGCACCATATGTTGTAATACGAGACTAGCTGCAATTGAACAAACAACTTTCTGATATATAAGTGAATGATAACCTGATTTTAAATGTGTTTATCTAATGAGATAGTAACCGTAATTTACAGCACATATAAAAACTCCCACTGTTACTCCTGGTGCACCTTTTGGCTAAAAAGGGTGATGCGCTGAGATATGCTAATGAATATCATCTTGGTTTTTACCAAGTCAGTAATAAAATTTGCATTTGATATTGTGCACAGTAAACTGGGTTATTAGCCTTGAAAATGAGTCTCATAAAATTTAAATATAGGCTTAAATCATATTAACTGTCCTGTAGATTTTCTGAGAGGCTTTAAAGCATTGTGCTCTCATTCTATACCGTCAAGCATGCAGATGTCATTTTGCCTTCAGGGGTGCCCCAAAATACTCCCTTATTGGAACCTGCAGGATGAGCTGCAGATCGACCCCTTCTTTCACTCTTGGGGAAGCAGAGGTGGTTCTGGGGCTGGGAAAACAGCAGTGGGAAGTGGGGGAAGGAAAGGGGAGAAAGTGCTGTTGCTAAGGTGTTGCCTGTGGGCTTGGGCAAGACAAAGCAGAGGGTTTGCTTCTGCGTGTCCAACCTCACTGGTCTGATCACCCTAACCACACGTGGGCGGAAATGTTTGTGTGCTGGGGTCACGTCTGATGCCAAAGTGATTCTGTTGGTTCAGAGAAACACTGTTTCAGCTGCATGGTCACAGAAGAATTTGATCCCTGGTGTTCGAGTGATTGGAAGGTACTGAAAACACAGAGGGATCTAAAGTGTGGACAGATAAATCTGATTCTGAGTACCTTCAGAGGGCAAATTGTTGCAAAGGAAGATGGGCAAATTTGAAGCATGATGGCCCATCTCTAGCTGGAGGGAAGCCCCAGTACCAGAATTTGCAGCGACAAATTGTGTTGAGCTTGGTTCTATCTGGAACTAGGTATTCCTGTGCACACCAAGGTTAGGCATTAAATACTTTAGAACACGTATTTAAAAACTTCTATGTTTTAAAAGGAAGGCTGCATACATACAGGTTGCTTACATGTGTGCCAGACCTTTTAATTTACTTTGTGAGACCAAATCTTCCAGTAAATGCTGATGTTTTCAGGGAAAGGAGAACATTTCTTGCAACTGTTGTCCATCATCAGTGCAGTGTTGTCTCTTCTTACTTAAGAGTCTATTTAACCATTATGCTTCTCTTCTTTTACCCACCATAATGTTGTAATGTTTACCAGAAATCTGTTTACCAGAAACTCTTTTCCAACTAGTTGCAGTGATTGCTGTAGGTCAGAGGGTAGGTTTGGTTTAGCCATTAGCCATGAATTTCTTTACAGTGAACGTGTTGAGACACTGCCAGAGAAGTTGTGGATATCCCATCTCTGGAAGTGTTCAAGGCAAGATTGGACAGGACTTTGAGCAACCTTGTCGAGTGAAAAGATACAGGGGACTTGGAACTAGGTGATCCATGGCAGAGGAGTTGGAACTAGATGATCTTTTAGGTCTGTTTCAGCCCAAACCATTCTATGGTTCTGTGACTGTCAGAAAAGCTTTGTCTCACAAAGAAGCCTCTGTTTCAGTCAGTCAGGTACTGATAGCATTACCTAGTACCATTAGGGACGTACTGCTGGCTAGGTCCATCTGGAAGAGGTTGCCACTTTGAAGTGAGGCAGAGTCAACATGTATTCTGTGCCAGAAAATCTAATGAACCTGTTTGCCTATCTGTGCAAGGTTGTCTACTATTATGACACAAGTGTAACAGGGATAAAGTGACAGCCTTGTAACAAATTACAAAATCTCAACTCTTCTTATGAATGGAAGTGTCTAGACATGGTGCAGAGTATTATACAAGCAGCTTCAAAGGATGGTACCTGCTGCCTTCAGAGTAGGGCATAAATCAGCCTTAAAGTCTGATGTATGAGATTGAATATCCCAACCATGCTGCTGCTTGCATTTATTACTAGTAACTCCAGGAATTTTTTATAGTATTATTATCACCAACTTTTAGAATAAAATTATTTTAGCACAATCAATGTTATAAACAACAATGACATAAACAAGGACACGGTTATCTTCTGTTACTCACTGAACAAAACCAGTATTGTAATACCAGGACCCTGTGATGCTTCGTCAGGCTAGGCTGACTGCCAAGAGACCAGGCCTTGAAAATGGAGGGGAAAGGAAAACATGAAACCAGAAAAGATAAGCAAAACATTCTCCCTGCCTGGAAAAAGAAGGATTTCCTGACAGCGCAGGAAAGTTTCTCATCTAGGTGCTGCACCCTTCTGCAGCTTGCACTGCCCTTCCCACAGTACTCTGTCTCCGTCTGTTCCAGTGTATTACGATTTGGCAGGCGCCCGAGCTGCATTATGTAGTGTTTAAAGAGAGTGACACTTCCTTTGGCTGAGACATCTTTCCTGACTGAGCCTTCCCCGCTCAGCTTAAAGAAGAGGAAGTACCAGTCTGGTTCCTCTTGTTTGACTGCTAATGACCCAGCTCTGTGGACCACCTAGCAGGTCCTTTCTGGTATGGCTGGCTGAGGAATCAGATGATTGCTTTATTACTAGGTTTATCTAAAGCAACCATAACATTTCTAGATAAGGACTCCCCAGGAGAAAAATTAATATCTCAAATGTTGATCACCAAGTTTGCTTTTGCTTCACTTCTGTGCTGCTAGGAAATTTTTCTTTGGGAAAAGGTGACAGCACAAAAGACATAACTAAGGGCTTGGATATTGACTGAATAGTTTTTACTTTCTTTTGTCTCTGAAAACAACTAAAAGGAGCTCTTCATCATCATTGAGGGTCCCTAGGTATCATGACTATGAGCCCTGCTTGAGAGATTGAGTCTGACTGGGACAAAAACAACAGTATCTGAAAAAGGTGAAAACCCTGATTTCATCCCTGATCTTCCTGAAGGCCTAGGTACCTTCTTGCCCTTTCCTGGCAGAGATGGCTTCTTCTTACATGCAAGTGCCATTCAGGAGAGGGTGGATGGGAGACAGATGGTTTGGTGGCAAGGGGCAAATTTGAGGCTCCACTCACTTCACTCACTCCTCTGCCACGGTATAGAGGGAAAATCACATCTGTAGATCACCTTCAATCTAATCTCTATTGCAGGCATTTCATACCAGAAAATACAGATTTTTCATTTACCAGGATGTGCCAGGATGGTGGCTTCACATATTTTTTGACTAGTTACACTGGCTTGTGGAAATAGCAATGTAAAGAAGTGAACAGCCAGAGAAAGGAAGACAGTTCAAAGACAGTGGAGGTATACCTGTATCAGGAGTAAATTTCCCTTTAGATTGCCTGGCTGGTCACTGGTAACATTGAAGTGAAGCACCACTGGAAATCATGCATGTAGATGTTTCTTCTTCTTTAGGATTCCCTTGTGTAGCCACAAAATATGGAGGATCCTGCTCATTTTAGCCCTCAGTTCTGGAAGGCCTCTGTCTGTACCAGCATATTCTGTCCCCATTGTCACTATGAAGTGTAACAACACTGGTGCTTACAATGGTTTATTAGTTGATTTATAGGGGTAAATCAGGGGTAAATTGAGCCCTTCTTTAGCAAGCCTTGAGTTCACAATGCCAAGATATGCTGAGCATAAAAACTCATGTGGGGGGAAAAAAAGGGCCAGAACAATAGTAACATTGTGGGGAGCCAGGTTCTATATGCAATCACACAGTCTCAGGAGGTCCATGAGGAAAACACAGCATGCAGGATGGTGGATGGGTGTGTAAGCAAAGGATCACCTATTGTGTTGTCTCAGAACCACGTAAGTATTTCTGGGGAAAAAAACAAACAAACAAACACCAGAAGTTGAATGCTATTGTTTGCTAGGAGGAAAGAGAATTTAGGGACAATTTTTACTAAGTTCAAACCAGATTTTTAAATTTGGTCTTACACTCAAGAAAACTGCAGAGCATGAAAAGAGGAGAATTGAAAGGAATAGAAAACTGTGTGATGGTTTTGTTTGGACCACTACTTTTTGCAGAAGTAACTATTTTGCCATTTCTAGAAATAGTATCTGTTTTCATTATTTCTAAATATAATGCATAACTGTTAACTGTTTATAAAGGCATGTAAAATTTTCTTTTATATATGTATGTATACAGACATGTATGCATACATGTGTGTAAAATAAAACTATTTCTCGGGTTTATGCACATATCTAGAAAGATCCAGACTTCACCCTGGAAAGCTTTTGATGGAAAAGGCAAAATTTGAGTGGGAAACTATATCCCCTCATTTTCTCAAAGTGCTATCACTGTGGTATCAACAGCCACAAAGTTTAGCTGGCAAATCAAAGTCCCAGTATCACAGAAAGGCTGGCAGTGCTGTCAGCTAGTTTTTAGTGAATTCATGTCAGGAGCTTAAGACTTCAAAGTCTAAGATTGTGCTATGTCAAAAAAAAAAAAAAACCTGGAAAAATTGGAAAAAAAAATCTCAGAAAATTTCAGCCTGCTAAAAATAGTAGAAAACTGAAGTTGTATCCATGTTAAAGGATCCTTGTGTCTCTGCCCTTAAAGTTCTGATAACCTTCATGGGTACGTCCAGATTGTGGAGTAAATAGGGTCTATGGCTGGAGATTTGTTTGAAATAACTGTGTGCTTCTTGTCTTGATCTACCCAGCTCTCATCCCTTGGAAACTGGAACACTGAAAGTGCCATTATAGTGTGCATCAATCGATTCTCCATCTTCTTGTGTATCTGGGAGGTGGTAGATGTGCCTGCATACAGGAGTTCAAAAATACTCTTTTGTCTTAAATAGTCTGTGCTGCCTTTTTGCAGGGAATTTTATGCCCTTTCCTTGGAGAAAAGAACAACAGTGACATAGGGAGAAGTTAGAAAAGTTAGAGTGGGTTCTGCTCTGCTGGAGCAGGGGGAAAGGGGAGCTCACCTCCTCAGCAGCATGGCTCCAAGTGTCCACATACACACCAAAGCAAGCTGGACATATATTTCTCACAAGAAAAGTCTGTATGGCACTGGCAGTATATTTTTTATAGAATAAACCTCCTGCTTCAGCCAAATGCAAACTATCATTGTGTACACAGTCTGAAGAGGCAGTCTTTGTCCCCCAGATGAGCAGGTTATAAAGTTTTAGCAACTGTAAATGTTTGGTTGATGTTTTAACTCAGCCAATCCACATAAAACAAATAAACAAACCTAAACACCAAAATGTTTTGAAGTACTCTTTTCCACAAAAGTAGCCATAGTGATAACAGGATACAGCAGCCTGAAAGCCCATTTTATGGCACAGTGCATCCTCTCTCATACTAATCAGCACATCCTCTCTCAAAGGATACAGGACTGCCTAGCAGGCAGGGTGACCAGACTAGGGAGCATGTAAAAGAAGGCAGAAAAAAAACATGCAGACATATTAATGGAGTTTATATGTTGGGGATTTTTTGTGGTTTTTGCACAACACAATTCTACAGAATTTTTTAAAGTATTAACTTTTAATTTCTCGAATAGGTTAGTTTTTGAGTAAGAATAAGTGCAGTCAACTCTCCTCCTACTTGCTGTTTTGTTTCCAATTTATCTGAAAAGTACTGTGCCTGTGATACTCTCTGTTTCAGTAAGGGAAGGTTTCTGGCCCTCTTGATCACTGCGAGAAATCAGGAAACAAGCAACTGGGCTCAAACCCCAAAAGTGAAAAGAATAACCCAAGATTTTAACAAGCTGTATGCTTGTGTGGGTTTAGCTTACAATGTGTGTGATGTAATCCCTACCATCTTTTACCCTGCTGTTGTTTAGACAGCACTGATAATACTGGGTTGGTCTGGCCTGAACGTCCTGGATGAGCTCCTTGGTAGCCCTCCAGTCCTAGTGCCAGGAGTCCTTTCACTTTGGCTGAGTGTTTACCCAAATCTTCCTGCAGAATGCTCCATGCAGAGGCTGGAGAGAGATGCCCATCCCCACCTCAGTCCCAAGGGTGAGCTGGAGCAACAGCCTCTGCCAAACAGATGCTTGCAGGCACTGTTGAAGAAACTCAATATAGAAATGAGAAATTCCTACAACTGTGTAGTTTTGCAGACGAAACCAATTTGCTTTTATCCTGGTGGGAGCCTGATGTACTGTATCTGTACTGCTGTACCTCTGCATCTTCTCTGGTTAATCATCTTTGCATCTGAGATGGACTAAGCAATGAATATTCTGGCTTGTTCCTTCGTGCATGATAGATACAGACATTTCCTTTCCTGACCATGACGTGTGCACGATGATCCCTGTGTCACTGGTTTACATTCTTAGGCAGTACCTTACGTGTGGAGTATCTTCTTTAAAATGCTTGCAGGTGTAAAGGAATAGCAGCTCATTCACTGCTTGCCTTTTAGACTGTGGAACATTCCCTTGCAAGCCCAATAGTGGCATATGGCATTTCTAATTTCTGCTACAGTGTATAGACTGTATATATATTTAAAAAGCACAAAGACCAGTTTCCCAAAGCGATCAAGATGCCGGTTATTATTTCACGATGCGTGCCTTTGGCATAAACTCTGTCAAAGTTTTACGGGGGATTTTTTCAGGCTGTAGGAAAACAAGGTACAAGGGTACAATCACATGAACAAGGGTAATGGATCCCGATCAAGAGCAAGCTTGATAGACAAAAAAAAAATCCCTTCACTCACATAATCTTCTATATGAAAAATGGTGGGGGAAAGCAAGAAGGAAGGAAAACCTTGTCCCGTTGGCTGATCAGAACAGTTTTCCATATGTTAAAATAAAATATTCATCAAATATAGATTTTCTGGCTTTGGCTCTGTCACCAAGGTGAATTTTATTTACATCTTTCTGAGTCCCGCTGCAGCCCAGCACGGCTGTATCAGCCTCAGCTGCAGGCACGTTTCTTCTCCCTGGCTCCGATCCGCATGGCTTCCCTCATTCGAAATGTTAACAGAAGGGACAAAGGAGATGGACTTTCAACTGGTCCTCACCGCCGATGTGAACAGCGCTACCGACAGTGCCCGCCAGGTTCTGCTGGCCATAGCTGCCTGATCCAACGGTGCAAAATATCTGCTGCTCCGGGAGAGCGCAGGGCGCCCATCCTGCCAGGAAAGCAGAGTTGTGCCCGCTGCCCTCCCACCCTCAAACGTGACACCCAGCGTGTCTGCGAGGGTTTGAAAAGCCCCTCCGGGCTGGGGAGGGCCGCGGGGGGTTAATGCAGAGCTGGGTTGCCACAACACTGGAGGCATTCAGAGAAGAGGGCTGCGGTTGCTGCATAGGCACATTTGGCCCAGGTTGCCAAAGAGGCTGTGTGTGTTACTGCAGAGGAGTACACTGCCTGCCACTGTTGGGCTATTAGTATGGAAATGAGGCATGTGTGTGACAGGTGGCCTTACAACCAACACAATTAACTTTCTCCATTAGCTGACGCACTGACAAAACAGATGCAGCATCAATAAGCACCAAAAAACCCACAAACACTGAATAGGAATGACACGTTGCACACCCCTATTATTTATAAGGAGGAACAGCATAATTTCTCTGGGATGCAGCGGTGAGTAGGAAGTGGTTGGGTTTTTTTCTCCCCTGATTGTGATACTTGTTTGCTTTCCTAAAATTATAATTTTAATCTTGAACTTTATAGAGGCATTGCTGCAAACTTTAAAGATCTCTCAGTGATACACAGCAGTCTCAGGAAGGTTTGTCACAGCTGTCGTGTAGGAAGAACACAGATCCTTTGGTAGGAAATAATTCCAAGTTTCAGAAGTCATCTGACCAGGTTCTGAACTATAGAGAATTACTTCCCAGCCATCCAGTACAGCATATTTTAGTTGCCTCTGACAACTGGTAAGGAGAGTTAAGGTGGAGCAGCTGGTCATATCCCTTAACAGGAGTTAAAGGGCTTGTGGCTCAGATGAAACCATGGGGTTGGGAATGAACACTCGGCATATTAGGCTGCAGCAGAGAACCATGTTGGCTTCGAAGAAAATCAGCTTAAATGTTGGTTATTCATAAGAAGTAAATGGAAATGGGGACTAGTTGATTTTGGTTTTAGATGTCCTGTTTTGTTTTGTTTTTCAGTTAGGCATCTCCTCATGATATTATGTATGAACCATACTGGGGATTTAAATAAGAGCAACAACTTGAACTGTCTGAAATGCAGAACTGTAATGTAGTAATGAAAATTTGCATAACAGCCTCCTTATGTCAGCTGGTACCGTGTGAAATATTTAGAGATGCACTGAGTAGTATCCTTGGCACATCCAAATTCTCATTGGCCTTTGGCTCCACTGGTTACACCAGAGTTTTCCCAGGTTAAAGTCACTAAAGATCTCATCCTGTATTATCCCAGTATGACAATGTCCTGGAACACAGCATCAGCTGTCAGGCTGCCCTGGCAGCATACTAATTCACGACATATGAATGGCCTCCAATTAGGAGGATGTCTGAGGAGATAAAGCACTCAGTCAGTAAACCAGTCCTGAACTGCCCTGATTAAAACCCACTGACCATCTTTCACTGGCCTACAAAGTGATGGGTGGGAATCAGCACCACATCACAGACAAGGAACTGCTATCCTGACTGTGGAGGTCAGTGCTGGACTGTCTGCAAGTGCCAAGATGAGCTGCATTAAACTGGCCAGCTTCTGTGGTGGTGAACTGCTTTCTGGACACCCATCTGCCTTGCACTCTTTTCAAGTACATGAGAATTCTGATTACATTTTACAGCTGCAGATTTGTAGCCAGGCTCTTCTCAGTGGTGCTGAGCATTAGAACAAGAGGCAGAAAATGATGCACAGAAAGTTCCACCTGAACATGAGGAAGAACTTTGCTACTCTGTGTGGGTAGCTATGCACTGGGACAGATTGTCCAGACAGATTGTTGAGTTTTCTTCACTGGAGGCACTCAAGAGCTATCTGGAGCCAATTCTGATCCTGCTTGAGCAGGGAGGTTGGACCAGATGATCCACTCTAGTCTCTTTCAAGCTTACTCTGCAACAGGAGAATTTCTTGTGATAGATGTTGTGGTGGCAAGGCCTGCACCAGAGTGGCCATGGTGGAAAGCATAAAATCTTACGTAGAAAGTAGTAGCTCTCTCTCCATAATAATTACATGAGCTATTAATTTTATATTTGTGTGGCGCCTTGGGATACATGTCATGAAAGACCCTGCTATTAAAGTATACTTTAATTGATTGAATTATGGGACATCCTAAGCATGAAACTCCTGCTAATCTAATTAGATGCCTTTGGTTATGGGTTTTCTTCTCCCTTCACTGTAAAGCCAGTTTCCAGCTGTGGTGTGCAGGTGTCTGCACTTTCAAGCTTTACTCTAGGGGCTTTGCTCCATAATCCTAGACACATAAAGCTGGGTGGACTTTCCCATCCCACTCTTTTACCTGACCATCTAATGGTTTTCAAGGTGTGGGTGTTAGTGAGGTGGCTTGAATGAAGTTGTCTCCAGGGAGGGGGATGTGAAATGGTGAGAAGGTGGGTTGCGCTTAATGGGGAATTCCCATTTCGCTGCCTCTCAGTGACTAAGGAGTGCAGCTAAGGTGACAGACAGACAGACAGCCTCTTGACTCGTGCCAGGGGACCCTTTCCACTTTGGTTGTGATTTTGAGGGAGTGACTGAGTTACAGGTAATAACACTACTAAAGTTTCCTGGTTGCCCCTCTTCCCACTTGGTGAGCACTCTCTGAAAGGTTCATGCAGCATAGTTTCATCTCTTGGATTTTGCCAGTTTTATATCTATGATTTATTTGTACATGATTTATTGGAGGCTACGAGCAAGGCTTTTAGAAGGAAAGAAGGATTTTTTTAGAAAATGTGACAAAACAAAGAAGGGGATTTTTTCCTCATGTTAATGATATCCATTTGGCAATACAAATAAGTAGCCACATGTTCACATGCACATGTGAAAACATGCATTTCAGTAAATGTGCTTAGAAAAACAAGAAGAGGGGTGACCATGCTGTTCAGCATCCACTCAAAAATAATTGTTGATAATAATTTGTTCAACATAAATTTTACACAATCGTTTTTACTTGCCTTGCTTCATCCTAAAGATGCCCTCTTTGATTTTGAAAATGTCAGAGACATTTATTGAACAATTATCAAGGCAAGTCAGAAGGAAGTTTGTGGATGTAGGTGGGTTTGTATGTGAATGTAGCTGTCTGCTTCCATACTTATTTATGTATCTAAAACTGTTCTTTCCCATTTTAAAGTATTAAGTCAGAATTTTTTTGGCATCAAAGCCAGAGTGCACCAGTGTGTTCTGGCTATCCACACAATTGCATAATAAGTGTGAAGAGTTCTTAGCGTGAACTTAGTCATTCTTATTTAACCTTCCTTTGCGTTTTTAACTAGGACAGCACCTTGTTATTCAAAATAAGACTATTTTCTCACAGATATTTTAAAATGTAAAATTTTTTTAAAGCTTCTCTGTTTCTTAGAGCTCTTACATTAACTTAGGGAACTGCCTGCCTGGATATAGTCCTGAATTTTTACCTGGATAGCACCTAAATCATAATAAAAGACATTTTCAGGTTGTCTCTTCAGACGTGGCTTGCTAGCATGGCAAGATGAAGCAGAGGAACCTTGATAAACTTTCTGCATCCTAATTTATTACAAACTGACTCCAAGAAGGCAGTTATTATGAGGGTGCTGAAAGATTTTTTTTCCTCCTCCAACATTTCCTTAGTGTTTTCTGTGTGATTTTTTCCTTCAGTACTAAGAAGAGGGAACAGAATCCTAGACTTCAAGAAGCAAATGCTTTTCAGATCCCTCTGAGAAATATCATATCTTGGTAATCTCTTGAAAATATCATCAGAGAGGTGCTGTCCTAAAGGTGCACTTCAGTGGGTTGACAAGGGGGTGGCAGATTGAGATAGGCCTAAAGGAGACAGTGGACCTTCTGGAGAAGCAGTTGGCAACAAGACAGGATGCCTAAAGCCTCTTAAATGGATTAGATGCTTGTGTGTAGGCAATAGCATTGCATCTTTTAGTCACAGCAAGAGTCATGAGAATGTGAGAACTGGGGCTACAAATCCTGAGCTTAACCTATTAATATTAAATGCAGACTCAGTCTGACAATAGACAGTAAAACAATGGGGTTGAATCACAACTGTAGTGAAGACCATCTTTAAGATAAAAGCTCTAGGCTTTTTTTTTTCCAATATAAGGAGACATAGATTGGAATAAATAACAGACAAATGGTATCTCTTAATACTTGCTACAGGAAAATATCTTCAAAAGAAATTTTGTCAATTGTATATGGCTGTGGAACTCCTTGCTACAGGATGGTGTGGGTACCAGGATTTTACTTGAACTCAGAAACCAGCTGGAAAATTTCATGGAAGATGAAAATATCAAAGGCTGTAATACCATTATGCTAGGAAACACAAGCAAGTCACTTTAGTTCAAAATTTCCTACAGCAGCACATAACTGTGCACCAAAGGAAGTATTGCATTTCTGCTCTTTGATCCTTTTCTATGTATCAGCTCTTGGAGACTCTTCAAGCTGTATTCTGACACAGATGGATCTGGGGTCTCACCCAGGATGCCGATAATTATGATTTTGGGCTGCCTTTCTCATTGCTTGGATCATATTGGATCATATTGTGTATGCACTGTTTGAGGGTTATTTCTAAATTCAGCTTTTTTTTTAACAAAAAAGTAAGAAAGGGGATCTGTGATGCAATTCATTTACAAATGTGCAGAACTGTTATGTCTCTCAAAGACCTGTGTTAAGGACATCATTATGAATGGAGGTTGTCTTGAAGCTGCATTTATTTCAATCTCAATAAATTTAAGCTACATTAAATTATAATAATTGATCATTTGCAACTCCAGAATCAGAAAGTTATCAGCTGATGCAGTCACTCCCCTTCAATTACGATTCCTTCTTTGGAAATGATTGCAGGGAGGAAAAGTCTTACATATGTATATGTGTGTGTGTGTGTGTTTACATGTACACATATATATATAATTAGATAATTATATAATAAAATATTACAATTATATGTATTTAAAACATTACATATATACATAGGCATATATGCATATATGACCAGTTTATATATTTAATGTTTTAAACATTATATATATAATATTAAATTGTAAGTTTATAAAATGATAAGATTACAAAGCTATGCAAAGTGTCCTACTGAAATCCTTTCAAGTACAGCAGTACAGAATTTGGACAGAAGAGGATGGGCAAGATCCCTCTCATGGTAGGAGGGGATGGTGGTGGAGGTGCTTCTTTCCTTACAGATCTTCTGCAGAAAAGTGCAAAAGCTGAAAAATTTCTGAGGCTGAGCTGGCAAAGTGACTGCAAGCCTAATGCAAAGCCTGTTGGGGTCAGCTGAAGCTTGAGGCAGCACAGCTTTGTGAATGGCACTTGCTGGTCTGGGACAAAAACTGCTCCAAGCCATTTTCTATCATCAACATGAGGGTTTTGTTCACTTTGCAGCCTCCACTTCCTCCTCTCTCAGTATTTACATCTGCTCTGAGACTGTGGGACGGTGTCTTGGATTTACAGTATCTGTGGCTGAGCCATAAAACACATATCTGGGCACTCAGGGCATCCAGGGCTTTCTTTCCTGCCATGTGAAATAAAAGGCCTGCTTAAAGGCAGAAAGCCAGGGGAAGCAAATGGAACTAATGGGAAAGGTGCATCAGTGTGACCTAACTCCACTGGTTTAACAAGGCTAAAAATGCATGACTCAATTACACAAGAGTTAGCTAACGAGGAATGGGGAAGATGTTACAGTTTAAAACAAATGGCTACTAAATGAATTGGGTGCTGCCTTTCAAATCTTTGCGATTCAACAAAAACCTGGCAAGACATTTTCTTCACAGGATATGAATCATCCGAAATAAAAAAAGCAACACTAGGGCCACCTACATTCAGAGTTTGTACAGTATGACCTTAAGGCCCAACATCTACCAGAAGTTGAGTAGCAAAAGGCCAAGCTTCAAAGAATAAAAGGGCTTACATCAGTATTAAATAATTCTTTCTTAGAGATGCAAATTTCTAATTAGTTACTGTGGAAACTGTAGAGGCCTGGAAGTAAGCCCTGCACAATGAGAGTGAGAGTTTACTTTTTTGATTTACTGCAGGGCTGCAGTAGTTGAGGGAGGGCTGAGAGGGGGAAATAAATTCATTGCTTTTAACATGACAACAGAATAAAGTGCAGCAGAAGAAGTGACTTTGTTTTGTGCACTGCTGCTGCTGCTGCGACAGATCCCTGAGGAGCTTTATGCAACATAGGCTCACTTAAAACATCTCTCAAGGCATTGTAAAATGCTTTGTTTACAAACAAGTGACTTTCTCAACACCCTCACTTGTTACATCTCTGAAAAAGCCATGGGAGGGTGTTTTTCAAAGCCAGCAGGAGATGGGGGTGCCTTCTTTTTTGTTAGGTGACCAAAGTGAGGTACCCAAATTTCAAAGTATACCACTACTGAAAATCAGAGTGCCCTAATCTGACCTATGATGAGCACCAAAAAATTTCCTGTGTGAAATACCTTTAGGATTCTGAATGCAGAGTAGAAAGAATTGGTTATGTAGTTCTTTGCCTTCTTTATTTTTGTTTTAATTTACTTGTAATCATTTAGGACACACAACATTTCCTTTCAGCTCCACCTGCCTGAGCCTTTCATCGGCATCAGGTGATTTGCCATCTGTCCAGGGGGATGTCACGATGAAGTTGACTGAAGCACCAGCCTGCTTCATAGACTGACCACGGCCAAAACAAAGGATTGGTGCATTGCTGCTTGTTAGTAGCTGCAGAAGGCTAGCTTGGTGTGATTCAGCAAAGGCAGGAATATTAGCTGAGCCAGGATAGGGAAAGCATCGTTGCTCTTTATAGGTCACAGAATTAGTTTAATTTGGACCAGGCTTGTTTTAGCTCTCTTTCCATCTTAATAAGCCTCAGATATTTCTGAAGCAAGGAATGACTGATGCTAAAATAATAGGAAGCTGCCATTTTTTTTTTCAAATTTTTTTTTAAAATGCAGCTAAAAGCTTACAGATAGCACACAGAAGGAAAATCAGAAAGATAATAATTGCAATACTCTTTCTTTACTGTAGGAAACTAAGAAAAGCTGGAAATACTTTTAACTGGTATATCATCTCTATGAGCATGAGGTCATCATCAGTACAGAATTTCAGGGTACACAGCCTGAGCTGCTGCTGCTTAACACTCTGTCCTTATGAAGTCCACATCAGAGGCTGGAATTCATTATGCTCAGTCCACTTTAGCATCCCTAACCTTTTCAGGTGATGAAGAAGTGGAGGGGTGCCTTTAGTATTTTAAATAGGGATTGAGGTGGGCATCGTCTTCTCTTGTCCCATTATCACCTCACACCCATATTTGATCCCAATTTTTAGCAATTTTGCAGTGATTATAGCTGTTCTGAGTCCTTCCCTGAACTGTATAATTAACCATTCATAGTAAGCAACAGAGGCCACACTTCTGCACATCTGAGTTACCTGTAACTCCAATGAAAGTCTCTGAGCAGTTCTCTTTAATACTTCCTGCAGGTTGCTCCTCCCAGCAGTTTGGTTATTACCCTGCCATCCTGGCCAGCCTTCTGTAAGGACTTGTTTTCATCTGATCCCCACTGCCCCTCAGAACTGCACCCCAAATTATCCGTCAATCCCTTTGGATTGCTGCCAGGGAAGAAGCACTTTTATAGCACTTGTTTTCTTTGCTGCTTCCATACAAAGTGCTTTCTTTGGTATTTTGCTACTTTCTTTTGCAGGGGGTTGAATTTTCTCTTTAGCAAAGTACTGAGCCAGTCACACAGCCTCTTCTAAATTTAGCTAAACAAGCAAGGATTGAGATTTGAGTTCCTCCAAAAGTGAAAATCTGTCTTTGAGAAATTTTCAGTTGATAGAAAAGTTGAGAAACCTGCAAAGAGGCAGATTTGTTTTTCCTGCACAATTTTAACTCCTCCAGAGCTTTGAAGAGTTGGCACCATCTCAAGTGTGCTGACAATTCCTGCTCCAATATTCCTGGCGAACAATCTCATGAAACCTCCTCACAGATGATGAGCCATAGAGTTCTCATGCTCATATAGACATTTGTGATGACTTTCTCCAGGCTGCTGCCCTTTACATAAGCATGTGGCTCAGACTGTATAGTAATCAAGCACCATAACAGTAGTGTTTTTGCCTTTTCTCCTGAACTAAAAACAAAATATGATTCATAGTTAAACAGCTGGTGCACAATTAGTCTCAAGGACACCTGAGAAATCATGTTATTAACCAATTTTTTATCTTTGATATAAGGATTACTATATAGAGTTTGAAATACATTTCCATTTCAAATGCCACAGAAACTATAAAACTCTCACCATTACTTCTACACTAGAAATTATTTGTAAGCAATTGGTTTAAAGTATTCCATAAATATAATTTTCTTCCCATTCTGCTGATTCAGCTTCATTGATATTTTTCCAGAGTTTGTTCATAGTTCAGCATTCAAATTCAAAAAATTGCTGATGGTATGAACGTCTCTAACTAGCTGATGTCCTGCTTCGTCCAAAGCCAGAGCTCCCAAAGTGCTCAGATCCTCAGCAGCTCATTTGGATGACTGGCTGGGAGCCAGAAAGCCTTGCTATCTTTAGCTTTGGTCTTCTTCTGGCTTCTTTCACAGTCCAGAATGTCAAGATTCTTGGTACCAGGGTGTCGTCAGATGGATTACCTAGGAGCTGAGATTTGATTCCCTTTTGTTTCCTATTGGAACAAAACCTAGATATGAAACTCGCCATGAAATGAGGTTACATTTCTCTTACAAGTTCTGCTCCAAAAAACCCGGCAATATAGTTTTCCAAGGCTTACGGTAACTTTGGGAAATAAATCTTTTAATTCTTCCTAGACTGATGTGAGAATTAGTTTATTGAATCATTTCTACTGAGAAAATAAAAGGGAAGGAGAAGAAAGGAGCAAGGAAGTAGTATAACTAAAACTCCAGGGTCATGGCCTGACAAATTAAAATTTAGTCTGCTTTCTAAAAATGGGTTGGAAATGTTTTATCTGAAGCATTATTAAAACAGTACTGCTCCTGCATAGTTGGGGAGATGGGGGTGGAGTCTATACAAGAAGAGAGGATCATTCCTCTCACAATGCTAATGGCTTTACTAGGACTGCAGAGAGTGATTATGAATAAAACAACATTTCAATCCATTTTCCTAAGGAGCCTTCATTTAAAGAACAGAAAAAAATTAAACCAAGACAGTAAAACTCTGAGAAAACAAAGGAGGGGAACTGCCAGCCTGTGAAGTCCTAATACTCATTATCTTTGGTGCATGTTTAGCTTGTAGGGAGGGTTTGGGAAGGAAAGTAATTTAAGCAAACCAACCTGGGCCATCTTTTCATTCTTTGTTATGCACTGCTGTTGTTACCTTTAGAAATCTAGCAGCAGGGCTGGTTGTGTCCTGTTTTAGTGCCCTTCGTAAAGCATTCCCTTTTCAGCAGCTCCGATGGCCCCATTGGAGTGGCCATGACAATGGATGTTCATTTTACCGCTATAAAGGGGTTTAATGATTAAAAGGCCGCACCATTGCACTCAGCCACAAAACTCATTCTTCCACTTCTGTGGAGCCCTTTGATTCAAAATGTTCTTTTGACAGGATCAAGAGTGGTTTTCATTCTGTTGGGCAGCAGAAACATCTGCATTTTTTATCCTCTGCCTCCTCCTCAGTGCACATAGTTAATGTGTAATTAATGAAACATCCCTTCTCGGAGTGGCACACAATCAGGGTAGGTCTCCCACCAACCTCGCTCCAGCTCCTGTAAAGCAGGTTTGCTTTTATATCCTTGTACTCTCATTCAACAGTAGTAATAAACCCAGTTCCAGGCTTATCTAGCCAGCTTACATCTTAATCTTTCTTTTTCCTCCCCCCCTTCTCTCTCTGTCTCCTCGGGGAAAAGGGATGAAAAAAAAAAGAACTTCTCTTTCTTTTGGGTTATCCGAGCACATTGGGAGGGGGGAACCAAGCACACCGCAACATTCAAAGAAAAATAGAGAGAACAAGGGGTCTAGGGAAAAAGTCCCCTCCTCCCTCTTTTCTCTGGAAGAAAAAATAAAGACCTTGGTAAGTAGTCAAGCAAGCTGAAAAGGCAGTTACACAGGAAGGATTTCTAAGCCCTACAGGGTAGGGACTTCAAGAGTAGGGAAGTTCTGTCTCTCATTAGTGCAATGCATCTGAAATCTAACACATAACAAGTCAGAAAACTGCTGCATCCTCCTATGCAGGAATAGCCTCTTCATTTGCTCCTCCATTTGCAGAATTTGAAGGGCTGGGAATGTGCTTGAGAAATACAGCATTAATGCCCAAGTACTATAAAGTCTAAGGCTACACATTGCACAGCGACTGATGAATCTTTCACAATTGCTTATATAAGCTTTATATTAATTTGTTTATTCTTTGTTAAGTCTACCATGAATGACCGTGTAGAATAACAGAGAAATGTGCCTCTAGCATTTGTTCAATTCTACCAACATCCCAGTATCCCTGGATGGGGTATAAGTGATCAGAACGGACTCAGATGGAGCATGGCTCACCAGCAGCTCTCAGAGCCACATTTATGCAGCAGATCCAGTGAGTATTGCACTGTGAGCCAGTTGCCATTAAGAGCTTTCCTAGGAAAAACACAACAAGGCAAAGATAAGTAACAGACCAAAGGAGAAATATGTGGGCCCATGTTAATCTTAATTGCAATAATTTGAAGTAGAATATCTGTGAAGTTCAGATGTAAGCCACATGGGGAAGCAAACCAATCACTTTTAAGCTTGCTTGGCTGTGGGGCTGTGACCCTTAATGTCCTGTGCCTGGCCTCCTGTGGTTCTCAAAGGGGAAGTGGTCCCAAAGATTTCATTTTGAGCTAAAGGCCCAGCTGCAAATGTAGCAGGGAGAGAGAAGTACAAAAGAAAATTTGCTTACTAAGAAATTCACTTCTGAATTAAGTCTGTATCATGCCAATCTACTTAAAAACTCATGCCAAAATCAGAAAGTAGATTTGCCTGGAAGAAGTTCAGAGGAAAATCACAGGATTCCCTCATCTCTTGATGCTCTTGCAACAACACTGGGCTTCCTCCCGTTCCTCCCAAAGAATTTGCCCACCCAGAGGAGATGGAAGCCACAAGTATAAGCTGCTCCCTCTATCAAAAGGAAACATACCTTTGCTTCACAGCTTTTAGGACCATGTCCCCTAGTTGTCCAGCTCCACTCCCAATTGGCAATTGTCTCCAACATTCATTGCATCTGTAAATGAGCAAAGTTCACATATAAAAATGAGAGCACACTGAAGATGTTTTGCCCCCCTTCTGAATTAGTCTGATTGGAAACTCTCCCATTCCTGCATGTAAGGAAGAAAGCTGATTTCTCCCCAGAAGTCTGTATGAGATTCCTTTTATTCTCCTGGTTTCAAAGAGCTGAATCTAAGTGTATAAAGCATATCCACTTTAGTAAATACGCTTAAGCTGAAAATTTAGTAGTGTTCCAATAAAATAAGATTAATACAGGAAACAGTTGCAAATATATAATGCTGCAACCATCGTCTCTTTTCTTTGGAACGATAGCTAGAAGGAAGACCTGCCTGTGAATTCAAGGACCTGATAAAAACTTGGTACAAAAATACCCATCCACAGTGATACACAACAGATGTGGTTCTTGTGCCAGTCCAGTTCTGAGCAACTCCCAAGAGACCAGCAAACTTACTCTTCCATCCCTGTGCACATACACAGCAAAAATCTATTTTCAGTCTGACACTTACTTCAATACAGACTCTGTCACAGTCAGATGTTATTTGTCCTACAAATAGGAAGAATCAAGATTCAAAGTAGGGCAAGAGTAACAAGCATCTTGCAACACAAAACTTTGGGACAAATTCCACATGTCCAACTCCCACTGAGATCCAAATATGGGCAACATTTGTTTCCAGATTGAGCACAGAATGTGCCTCTATTGTTATTGAAATGAAAAAGGGCATGAGCTTTTGAGCATTTTTCCATTGGTCAGACTTATCAGCTCAACCTATGTCCCACGATCAGAAATAATTTCCCTAAACCACTTATTTTCTGTTTCCACAACAGTGCCTGCTGAAACATAAGTCATTGGAGATAGCCAATGGACAAAAATTTTCTGTGGGTAAACTTTGCTCAAGAATGTTGGCTGCAGCCATGCTTAAATAAGTGGCTTCTTCTTGTAAAAGAAGTGTGTCCTTCTCATCACATGCTACAGGAAGGCCGGTGTACTGGGAGGGCCTGGAACAATTGCAACAGTCACTGAGCTGCACTGTGATATATTTGAATTCTGGCCAGAATCTGGGAAGTTCACGTTAGCTTGCCAGACCATTCAGAGAAAACGGGCTTCAAAGAGAACTTTTTACCCTTGATTCCAAAGTGTAAGCGAGTATGGAAAGAGTATAATGTTTGCTGTTGGGATTAGCCCCCTACCGCGTCAGCCACATATGAGCGCACTGAAAATTGGCGGTGCATAGGGGGAAGCCTCTCAGCTCGCTGCAGCTGAGCTAAACCCAGGGTAGATTTCCAAGCACCAAAGCAGAAGGTGTGTGAACCTCATTATCATCTCCTAGCACAGAAAAGAAACAAAGCAGAAATCACACTGAAAGGAATGGAAACCAAAGGCCATGTAGGATGGGAAAACATTCCCTATTTTAACTGGTGTAAGAAAAAGTTCAGTAATGTTGAGGGACTGCTTAAAAGGACTTGTTGCACAGCAACATGCAAAGCAATGAGTTAGAATTTATGTTGTAAAGAAATCAATCATTCTGTTTAAAATTATTTTAGAGGATTTTTTTTCAGTTCCATGAAGACATAATAGGATAGAGGTTCCCTGTATTAGATGGCCAGCACTCTCCTCAGTTTAGAATTGATTAGTGTCATGCTGCACCGGTTTTTGCTCACACAGACTACTCACGTGTAACACAAATCAAAGAGTCACTCTACCCAGAATAATCTCAAGGTTTTTCCTTCATTTCTAACTTCTCTCTTATGCCCCTTCCTTCCCTCAGGAGTTTCTACAGGAGCATTTTGTAGCTCCAACTCTTAAGAATCAATTTTGACTTCTCAGGGTATCTGCCACAGAGAAAGCTCTATCTACGAGGAATAAGATGGAACCCTTGGCATTGTTACACTGCTGGCTTGGTGACTTCCCTCACCATGCTATCCCTAGCCCCACAGTGAAAGGTCTAAATTCTTCAGACCAGGCCTGGGGAAGAGTTATGCACCACAGACCAAGTTGAACAAACACCAGCTTGCCAGAAAGAAACTTTCCTGAGGTGGTTTTTCCACAGTGCTGAGAGAGGCTGACCTGGGCACCTCGCACCCTCCTCCATGCTCACAGGGGACGGCAGAGACACGTATTTCAGATGCCAAGTCTCACACCCAGAGCCATGAAATGGAAACCAATTTCCCTGAAGAAGTGAGGATGGCCAAAAGAAACACTACCTAGACCCATTAACAGAAATGACATGTAGCTGAACACTGTAGCAAATGGGAGCAGCAGCAAAGGAGAAGTGTGGGTGCTGTCCTGCCTCCCTTTGCCAGTACTAGGAAAGGAAGGATCCAGTGCAGTGCAGTAAGACAGGAGGACACAAGCTTGTTGTAAGAAAGGAAATTGTTCTGAGGATTGATTTCAGTATAGGTAGATTTGGTACCACAGACTGAACTTCTTATTTTTTATTCTAACCTTTATTCATTGGCATGAAAAACAACCTCCAAATGAAACTTTGTCAAAAGGCTGGAAACTGTTGGGCTATGTCAGTTGACCATGAAAAAAAAAGCATTTAATGTTGGCATGTCACCTATGAGTAATTGAACAATTGTTTTGTAAGTACTCTTTTTAAATATGGATCTAAGTAATGCTTACTTTGCATACTAAGTAACAGCTATCTCCCCAACCTCATGCTGGGTGCCTGGGTGACGCCACTTTTGGATAAAAGCAGACGCTGAAAAATTAATTTATATATTGAGAGTTATTAAGGAACAGAATTTTGTCTGGGTAGGACAAAAGGGGAAGGAAACTACACCTTGAATCAGTAAACTGAGATTGTGATACATATTGTGGCAGTGCTGTTTAAACCACCTCTCATTGTCCTCCTCATTTCCTTTATACCTCTACTTCCATTCCCATCTGTCCCCCCCTGTGTCAGCACAAAGAGTTTTATAGCACTGTAGTAAATGAAGACATTAATTCATCTGATTGAAAAATAATCCAGAAAAAATATAACAATGTTTATTCTCACCCAGATCAGTTCCTTGATGTGGTTTGCTGTAGGGGTCATGAGAACAGCTGCAGTAGCATAGAAGAGGAAGATGCAGGAAAAAGAAACAAATAAAGCAGCACTGATGCCAAAAAATGGCTCACATAACCACAGCCCGAAGAACTACATTGTATAAAAACAGAATTAATAAAAAAGTAGAATTACATGTCAGGGATGTACATCTGTTCTTCTCCACTTACTTGAATGGAGATATATCTGCCAAGTACTTGTAAGATAAATTTGAAATAATATATGTATTTCTGAATCAAGAGGTAGTCATGTTACACAGCACTGCTGCAGGCTCCATTGCTTGCCTGAACCTCTCATGGATTCATGGTCATTGTTGGTATTTCTGAGCCTTTATCTGATACCTCCTGCTTTACCAGAACTGTGAGCTCTAAAGTATTCACACTGTGTTGTCAGATGATCTTTATTTCCATATGACATAGCTTCCTTAATGTAAAGCACATGGAACTGATTGCTTAATCCAGCACAGTTGTTTGCTGGATGCAGACAAACTCTTGCCACTGTGGCAAACTCCTGCTGCTTCTACTAATGCAGGTGCAGCAACCTGGTTGTCTGAGGGCATTTTTTTGCAATTACAGACCCTTTAAGACTGTCTATTGTGCAAGGGCAGGAAGAACAGCTATAGCTCCAAGGTTATCAACAAATATAAAAGAGAAATCAGGGAAAGGAGGAAATAAATAGAGAATAAACTCTCATTTCAAACAGTCCTAGAAATAATAATTGTTAGATACAAGTTTTCCTAGCAGGACTGAGGAGAATAGCTTGTTTCAAACACAGCACTGTCCTATCCCACTTGTGCTCAGGGTAGGCATGCCCTTGAAATGGATACAGCTGTAAGGTTCATTTTGTTATCTGGGTTCAAAGGCCTGATTTAGTAGGTCTTTTTAAAAAAAAAAAATCTAAATGCCTGTATGCTCATTTACAATGTTGATTGCCTTTTCTTGATGGTTTGGCTTCGGAAACATGCTGTGGAATTTAAATTTGTCCCCCTCCCATGCTAATGTTGGCATTATTTGTGTGTAAACACATTACATGGGATAGCAGAAATGTAAATGAGATTACAATGTTGAGTTGATTTATAAACAGCCAGTCTCCTAATTTATTGGAGTTGTCTTTGTGTCGTTTGCACATGATTAGCAGCATATAACATACATAGGGTGCCCTTCTGTAACATGTTCAGAAAGAAGAAATGCAAACTGTATACCATTAGAACACCAAATGAAGATTTTATTGAGCTTCAAGATGCTTTGAAACATGTAGTTACTAACTTAACTCTGCCTGTGAACTTGTCCTCATTAACTCCATAATTAGCAAGATCATGTTTGATCTTGGAGTTCATTAGACATTGCAGCTGGAAGATTGTTTCAGTTTTAGGACATCAGAATAGACAATTAAAGTGATAATAAAGAATCAATATAACTTCCCTGTTTCTTAGATTTTTTCAGGGTTGCAATGTGCCTAATTAAACCTGGTTTGAAACAGTGAAAAACTAAAAAGTAATGTGGTCATATTTATTTTGGTTTAACAGGCTATTTAAAAGGCTGTTTGAAATGTGCCCTGGGAAATCATTTCTATCCACATGATGAGTAAAAAGTTGGGATGATTTCAGATTCAGCTGGTGACTTAACTGAAGACTTGAGTAGATATTATGCTCACATCCCTTCTATTGTCTGTGCCATATGCAAGTCCTCTTCCCTCTTTTTGCTTTCTGACTGGACCCAACCTTATAGTTCACGTCAGCTGATGCTCCAGAAAAAGAGACAATTTTTCAGGTCAATTTACTTGTATGTCTCTAACTTTTCCACAACACAGGCCCAACTGATCAATAAGTTCACTTTCCAGAACAGCAGCCTGATTCTCCAGTGCATCAGGATATCCTTCTGCAAGATTCTAAAACTGCCCTAATGTTGAAGGTGTCTGCAGCAGGACCAAGTCTGAATTCGCACCATTAAGGGCGTCTTTCCCCTTCTGCTCTCCCCACAGGAGACAGACTGGGATCCTCAAACACACGAGTAGTTCTCCAGTTACTATCACAGCCTAGAAAGCAGTATAATGGAGGAATAAAAGAGTGGTCTATGCTCAGAAACTCCATGTTCAGGTGGACCTGATTCTGTTTTCTCCCTATCTCTGGTGTGGTAAGTAACTGAGTTGTAACACTTTACTGTGTTTTTCTTTTCCAATGTCAGAGTGAGGCTCTTAGGCTAAACACCACAAGAACATGTAGGAAACCTCAATGAAATTTTCTATTTAATACAGTAACATTCTAAACAAGATTAACAAGATTCAACATCCTCCTTCTACTTCTGTATTTTTACTTCAATTCTTCATCATTCTCATTTAATAAGTACCATTAACTGAAGACACAAATCATGTCACTGAGGGAGATATGGATAATGAAGGACCACTGAAGCACTGATCCAACTTATCTTGCCTTTGGCTCTTGAATTTGTGTAGATCCCAGCAGTAAATACTAAGTTCCAAATTCGCCCGATTGATTTCAGTGGCCTATGGGGTGCCACATCTTTTCATTTTGTTTGCAATCATTTGAAACTAAATTATTTAAAAAGATATTAATGCTTCATTGCTCTAAACTGAAACAGAGCCTAATCACTGGCTTTCGGGGCAAATTATAGAAATAGGGTCAGATCCCTTGTTGGTGTGAGTCCATCAAAGAGAATGACAATGAGAATCCTAGCTTATGTATCCTGGATATAATGCCCTTGATATACGGCAGAATTAGGGAAAAAAAATTGCCTGTGTCCAAAAATTGCTGTTCCAAAATTATAATAGACAAGCAGATAGCAACATCAAGATTCGATTTTCTTTACTGTGTTACACTGTAGTGTGTCTATGCTACAGATTTTGGTTGCAAATGAGGACCAGTCCACTGGCATCAGCTCGCTCCCTCGCGCAGCCACAGGCTGAGGCTGATCCAGCCATTCCTGCACTGTCCTACCTTATGGGTCACCCCCAGGCAGGACTCTTGCCAGCCAGCATTTGCAGCACTTGTAGAAGGACCTCGTCTTTCAAGACATCTTGTCCTGACATCAGTTGTGTCCCATGGGCCATATTTCCACTGCCCTGTACAATACCAGGTGGCCTTGGCATGATACACATACTGACTTCGCTTGCAGCTTTACTGCCTCATAACAAATAGGCCTTTAGTGGCTCCTTCAGAGCAGGTCTCAGCTAGATGGGCACAGTGACCAGATGAAGACTGGGAGGACAGACAGCATCACAAAACTTTTGTCCAGATGCAATCCTCCAAGAATAGCCTGTGCTCACATGTCAAGGACACCTGTTCCTTACAGGCCCCGCTGCTGCCCCTCTGCACAGGCTGAGGCTGTGGAGAGCCTTTGGACTTGTTCAAAATGAGCAGAGGGCTCTTGAGGGGGGACAGTGTCATCCACAGCAGCTGAGGGTCATCATGGCACCACACGTGCTGGAGCATGAGTAAGGCTGAAGGCTCTATCCAACATGCCATGGAATGGCCATCTGGCTACTGCATGGCTCTGGCTTCCAGCCAGCAAGAGGCATCCCTGTGGACAGCTTCTTCTTGAGGGCACCCCAGCAATATGGACATGGGACACTTGCTGCCTCTGCACTCGGGGCCTGAAGACAGCCTGGGATCCATCACAGACAGAAAAAATGGCAGCCTTGCTCTGCCCATAAAGTGCTTAACATCCTGAGGGAGACAACACAGGCACCCTTGGGCCACAGGGCTCTTCAACATGAATGAAACTTCCCTACAGACAAACTGTTTTCCTTCTCTTCCCTGTCTGGGAAGGCTAAAGTAGGAAACGGTGTGCCCTGGCTCTGAGGATTGTCTCTGCCTGGAAGGGCTGTGCTCTCCCAGGCCCCCTCTCCCTGCCAGCCTGCAGGAAGGGCAGCACTGCTGCAGTGTGAAGAGGCTGTCACTGCAACATCAGCAGCGTCCCTGGAGTGCCAAGACTAGATTTACACATGAGCAGTGTTTCTGTGGCCAGCAGTGGGGTCACATCCACAGAGCTGCCCCAGTACCAGGCTTAGAGAGTTTCATTCTCACCCGTTTTATCCTGTGTGTTCTCTGATGCACATGGCAAAACTCTTCCCTGGGCTGTTTCCTGCTAATTATGTGATTTTAGTGCGTTGTGGGTTTTGGCTTAACATGTTTCCAAGAGGCAATGTTATTGCTCTGTCCATGCAAAGTTAAAAATCTAGCCTCATTTTCTGTCCCTGTGACATTCAGGAGGTTCATCTGCAAAAAAAAAAAAAAAAAAAAAAAAAAAAGAAAAAAAAAAAAAAAAAAAAAAAAAAAAAAAAAAAAAGAAAAAAAAGAAAAAAATGGACTTGCAGTCCCCAGGCTGATTTTGGGATGGTTTATACTATCTCTAACAGCAGGTTAATTTCAGTTGACACTTATTTATGAAAGCACAAAGTCTGGTGAGGTAATAAAAATGTCAACTCCAAGAGAATATATAACCTTAGATTTTCTTACCTAACATGGTTTTATTTAGAGATTTATTGAGCAAAATAAAGATTTGCCTGGCAAATAATGTTATCAATTGCTCCATATTTTAAAATATTTTGAAAGCGCATACAAAAACCAGATTAATTTCCTTGTACACGATCTACTGTGGGGTATAAACACGTTTTATTCAGTGACTAGCCAAGAAAATGTAAATTAGCTGTCTGACATTTGGGAAATTCGTGTGGCTGAATTATATGACTTGTATATTTGGAAAACCCATAGGGTTTGTTAGTATCCAGGTGGATGTTAATTTTACATAACAGCCTGGTCAGATGCTGAGGTTTCAGTGTTGAATCAAAGACACAGAAGCTTCTGCCATCTCTATCCTTTTACCTGTGTGAAGTTAGAGGATTTGTTGCCTAAAATCAGTTTCCAGAGAGGCTGCATGAATAACACATCTGGTCACTTGCAAGCTGACTCTGTCTCTGCTGCCCTGTTACTGTTCGGTGAGGATCTGCTCCCACTTCTCACATCCAGATCTGCTTCCACTTCTCACACCCGTGCAGGGTAAACCCCCCCAAGACAGACCCAGGGCAGCTGACTGAGTACACGATCCCAGCTCCTGTCCCTATCTTTGTGGCCAGGGAAGGATGGAGTGATGGTGCACCGCTCCCTGCACAAATCTGCCATTCAGCGGGGCGAGGTCGGGAAATAATGAAGTCAGCACATTAGTGCCTTGCCTGCTGAGCTCACTCTGCTGAAAGCTGCCGGTGGGTGAATTTCCCAGCGTTTGGAAACTTTGTCTCAGTTCTGCGGGTTTGCTCAAGTGTGCGATGGCTGTTTGCAAAGGGATCTTTCCCGCTGGGTGGGTTTGCTTTCCTCCTCACGGCTCAGGGAAGGTGAGAGCTCCCCTTCATGTCTCCCCTGCCCCCACTGCCGCCCCTCGCTCACCCCACAAACACAAAGCTCTTCCAGCGGGTTCCCTCCGCTGGGGAGCTTTTCCCTCTCCCAACTCCCACACTGGGACATTTTTCCACATTTCCAGGATTACGGCCACTTTCACTTAGATCTATGTGTGTTGCCTCCACATACAAAGAAGCACTTGGGGACGGGATTAGTAGGATTAGAAGAGATTCACATATGTCCAGTTCAAGCAATTGGTATTCAAAGCTTTACACTTCCAAATGCCACCAAGAGAGAGAAAAGGAGCTGGGAGCTTGCTTTGCATTTCAGCACCTTCCTGCGGGGGACAGGGACCTTTGTCTGGGACGGGGGGGACACACAAATCCCAGCCCCACCCCTCTTAATCCAACACCCCTTAGTCACCAACTCCTTGTCTTCAGTGCCACCGGTGGGGCTCTGCTATAACCCCAATAAGGAGCTACAACTACCGTGGCTTTCTTCATCCTCTTTTTAGAGCAGTGCTTCTGCAAACTTTTGGCAAATTCTGCTGATGTCTGACAGGCAAACCAAGGTCCTGTCCCGTGCAGTTTGTTACCATAAAACTTGTCTGTTGATGCAAGGTAGAAAGCATCACTGGGTTTAGAACATAAAGGCAAAAAATTCTTAAAAGAGTGCCTTTGTTCATATTAAATTAAATTCTTCATGTTAGTGAATTGTTCATGGTAGCAAGGCAAATCTTTCAGATGAAACAAGTGCATTTGGTATTTCTGAAAAAGCTGGGGGAAAATCTACTTTGTCTCATTTCACTTTGGATAGATTGCCTTCTTGTTGCCTTTAGGTTGTGATTTCCTTATATTAGACACATCAGCAAAGGCAGCATCTATGTTGCATATCTTGCATTTTGGCAATCACTCCAAGTGTGAACAAATCATCTTGTTCAAAAATAAAGAGGAAAGCTTTGATATTAGTCAGTGTAACAAGCCTCTCTGTAGTATAGTGAGAGATTTTTGAAGCAGAGCAGGTGGAGCCTTATTTAAATACATTCATCAATTAATTAATTAATTCATTCTTTTGTTCAGTCTTTCTGCTCACTTTCTGCTCACTAGGATAAAAGCTCGTGGAATACTATATTGTTTGCTGTGACTTATGAGGGACAGGATCATATACAACCAGATTAAAAAAATCAAGCAAACAGAAAAAGAAACCCTTTCTATACCCTGAAGAATGTCCTTTAGGTGATAAAAAAAAATAATCCAATAAGTATGTATTTGTTTTACAATTTTCAGCCGAGGAATTAAATTTCAGAGTATATTAAATAGTCTGAAGTAAACTGAAATATTGTTAGAATAACAAAGATGATCTCTTAGTTATTTCCATTTATTTTATTGCTAAAAGACATGAAGTCTTGAGTGAATATTAGCTGAATTTAAATTTAAATTAGCTGAAATTATATTTAATATCAATTTACTAATATCAGAGTAGGGCAATACAAAATCCAGTGGGTCTTTTTTCTCATTAGTAAAATGCACCAAGCTTGAGTTGATATTTTGTTAGCTTCCTATTTTTGCAACTCCAAGTCTTATTTCAATAAAAATTCATGGGAAAAGGTGCCATGAATATCCAGACCAAAGGAACTAAATGTGCGGATTCTAGTGATTTTGGAAAGTCACAAAATTTTGCAGTGTACAAAGGACTCTATAGGACTTCTGATAGATGGAAATCCTTAAAATATTGAAAATCAAGGAGGTTATCAGGACTGTACATGCTCCCCAAATCTTTGGGAGTTCTGAATAGTTCACATACACTAACGATGTGAGACTGAGCCTCTGCAATTTAGGAAAAAGGTAGTGATATCTGCAAAATCTCGAGCTGCAACATGCTGATTATCCATTATGGGTGCCAGCCAGCTGTGGAGGAAAGGCTCTCCTAGTAACAAAGCTGATGAGAAAACAACTCAAAACATACCTGTGAACATAATTTTAAATTGAATTTTACTTTTGGAAGTGGTGAGAATAATTACTTCTCACTGCATCGTTATCATCAGTCATGCAGAGCTATAAAATTCAAAATACATATAATTTCTTATTTCTTTATCGTTTATAGTTCTGCTTTTTGTTGCCTAGTCTTATCTATCTATCTATCTATCTATCTATCTATCTATCTATCATGATGTTTACAGAGTATTCCCCATCGTGAAGGTTTTACACATCTCTGTGTAACCATATTTTTTGGGTCAGTTGTTCTTGCCATACAACAGGCAGTAATTGTTAGCAAGGCGGGATGATGTGTGTCATCCCACTCCAGAAATACATTATTTGTGTCTGGAAGCACCTTAGAACTCTCACCTTCCTGAATATGCAAAATACCTGAAAGAAAAAAGAGGGTAGCATAAAAGCAGTGCCAGCTGTTTGTTTTGCTGTGTACAGATAGGCGGAGAAGAAGCTGTAGCTCCCAAGATCCTGTTCCATCCTGTGCTCCCAGTCAGCAGTATTTCTGACAGCCAGGCAGAGTATCAAGGGCACTAACTTCCACCAAGGAATCTCTCATGTCCCATGCATTTCTTCTCTAAATTAAATTTGCTGGCAGTATCTGAAACCCCTGAATTCCATATGAAGGCTGTGTTTTACAAGGGCCCCAGTTAAGCACCTCTGCAGGGAATTGTCTTCTTAACAAAGAGATGATGACTTCAGGCTAGATCTGGATACTGCTGCTGCTGGGTACCCACCTTTGGTTCAGGTGCAAAAGAATAGCAGGCAAAATGATTACAGCAGTGGTATTAGCACACTAGAGAAGATGACCTGCATTCCATCCACGGGTCCTTCTCTGAAAACAGTTTTGCTTAGCATTGGCAGCTGGAAAGAAAATGTGAGCTCCCTTAGCTGAGCTTGGTGTGTATGGCTGGCATGAGCTCTTTTAAAATCTCATTATTAACATTTTGCTAATCAATTTCCTTCTTGGGAAACAAATATGAAAGGGTCTGCCCCCAATTAAAGCATTTTTGTTTAAAAACTAAATTATCTCACTGGAGTAATTAAGTGCTTCCTCAAAGTGCTCACTGGTTTTTTATTGCAAGGAACAGCACTGGT
This sequence comes from Cisticola juncidis, assembly GCA_013400215.1. Classification (NCBI taxonomy): domain Eukaryota; kingdom Metazoa; phylum Chordata; class Aves; order Passeriformes; family Cisticolidae; genus Cisticola; species Cisticola juncidis. The sequence continues at coordinate 1,160,513 of VXBR01005913.1, forward strand.
GATTTGAATTTTAGGGGCCTGACCTCTGAGTCTATTGAAACCAGGAGACATCAGTCAGCTTCAGTAAGGTTTGGTTCTGGCCCTGACAGGCCTCATAATAAGCAAACAAACACCACAGTTTGTCAGTGTTTCGATAGTTAATAATTAACCTCTGCCATAAGCTGGTGAGAAAAGATGGTGTTGGTGGACCTTGTCTTCTCTCCTTCTCTCTCTCTTTTAAGAGACAGAGGTGGGACTTTTATGATCCTCAATACTATTGTGTCTGAGCACTTCTAAGCCTGCTCCAAGCTGCCAAGGATTACAGGCTCCCAATGTTATATCCACAGGTTTGTAGGTTTTCCATTCAAATGGCACATGCTATGTCCCAGTCCAGGCTGCAGGGAGGGCCAAGAAAACCTCCCCTCGTCCTCCAGCACCACAGCCCTGTGCCTGGCTTTGGGCACCCACCAGGCACAACTGCCCCTGCACTGTCTCCTGGGGGCTCTCTGAGATGGGCTGGGGCTGTCCCCCCTTATGTGGGACACAAACATTTCTGGTGTGGAGTTCTGCAGGTGAGGTGGGGCAATGACCATTAGGCTACACACTACCAGCACTATCCTTTCCCGTGACTCTGCTTTCTAACCATCATTCTTTTCTTTATACTTGTGTTTGATATTATTTTCCTCCAGTGTATTTTATTTTCCATTTCTGGAATCACATTTACATTAACAGTGCAATTGCCACTGAAAAGGGACTGCCTTCATCTGCAACTTTAAACAAGACAAGAATGGAGAATTATTCACATTGTAAGGGTGGGAAAATGTGATTTAAATGATGAAAAAAACTTATATAGTAAAGTCTTCCTGAATATTTGAAGTTTCAACAGCTTAGCTGAAAGAAGTATAGCAAGATACTCAGCAGTGATTTATAAAAACAGCCTCATGCCTTAGCCAGGCCAGATTTTACCATCGTTTCTGGCGTTCATTAGCATCTCATTGCACATGTCGTCCCATTGATCCCAATGGAACAAGCCCACACAATAGACTTCTATTCAAGGGTGGTGAAGGCAGTCCATACGCCCATCCCCAAACACTGAGACATAGCAAAGGTTTGTGAATAGACTGCAGATAATTTTTGTTGTGTCTTCTAGAATTCGTACTAGCCTATTATTAACCTGTAAATATTCACTGGAAACACGCATTGTTTAAAATTGAGATACAAAATGAGACAAGGATTTTTTTTCTTTCTCTTTAATGAGTCTTCCGTGCTTTTGAGTGTGTAGTGGAAAAATGATTCAATAATTTCTATGACTTTATTTGTTTTCACTATAGCTATGAAAACTAAATTTCATTACACTTGTTTCTGAGGTGGCAAAGCATTTCAGTCTTTATTGGTTAGCACACCAGTGCTTTCACATTGAGATAACTGTAAATATTTGAGAAGCTTACTTAACCTCAGAGCATCTGGGGTTTCTGATGGAGAGGGTATGGGGGGAGCTGAGGGCAGCTCTCCTGTACACTGTATCCATCTCCCACCCTATTTACAGCTGATATTTAAATACCCTGTATGACTAAATGAATAACATAGTGATCATCAACTATCTAAAGCAGTCAGGGAGAGGGTTCTTAAAAGTCATTGTGTGAGTTTCAGTATCAAGCGTAAGAGATGGAGAAAGTTCACAGTAATAAGAATGCAAATAACTGCAAATCACATGGAAGGGCAGAAATAAAAAGAAAACTTGCTCATTGGAGAATGTTAATATTTTAGGTGTGAATATGGGCCAGAACATAAATGCGAAAGTGAAAATAAATACAGGCCTTTGAGCAGTATTATTATCCTTCAGCACTGTGCCAAGCCAGATGTGATTCCAAACTATGTGACAAGGGTTTTTTTGCCAGGACTGTCAGGTTTAGCCCATTCAGCATTCCTGAAGTGTGCACCGCTGTCTGAGCACTACACATGGGAAAAGTGTATCACAGTCTCAGCTCTGTGGCTGTATTTTGGAGATAATGCAAGTTTTACCAACCAGCTAAAATTGAACTATTTAGTGGACTCATATTCAATAATACTGACAGGTTTGTTCTGGGATTTTTTTTTCCTTGGAATTCCAAAGACAACAAAATATTTCACTGTCGGCTATTATTATGGTATGTCTAATAGCTGAAGAAACATTCAAATTGATTTTCTATAATCTTTACTCTTTGTAGAGCACAGGTTTCAGATGCTATAGTCACTATAGAAAAAAAAAGATATTACATGCAAACTGTTGATTAAATGTTTTTTATTTATGGAAACAAATTTCCTACTTTTGGTGGCAAATGTCATATATGAGAGGATTAACAATTTGCACATCTCCCATTAATTATACTTTGACTTTTTAGATTTTATTACTAAGGTTTTGTGCTGTATTTTTTCCAGAAGTTTTGCAAATCAGTATTTAAATACAGAAAATGTCATCCTTAATTAACTGCACTGGAATGTCTGTCAGTTATTTCCTTTAAGTTTAAATTATCTCCAGATGCAGTGCCTCGTATCCTTTTGTCTTCCACAGAATACTATGAAGATATCAGTAAGTGCTCCAGTTTCATATTTAAAGAATGGGAAGAATTTGTTCTGACCCCTTGTAGCCAACGAATTTTAAATGATATGAATGAAGAAGAATTTTTCTCTATCCAGGCAGAGGAATTTATTTCTGGGTCTGTCTATCCACAGAATTTGGCTACAGCAGCCAGGACAGCCTTCCCAGTCACTGCCCTCATATTGCCTTGCTACCAGAAAGCAAATTTGTGATAAACACAGGAACTAAAACAGTCTTTCTGCCTATTCACTTTGGCGATGTCCAAGTGTCAGATGACAAGATGCTATCAATCTGAATTATAATCGTCACTCTAAATTAAATCCATTAGTACATCTTGAGCAAAAGCAGCAAGCAGTTAGGGAATCTACGTCGTCTCTAAAATAAAATGCGCCCTATTTAGAAGCAACCAAATTTCAGCACCCAGTGCAGTGCATCATAACCCATTTGTAGCAGCACTTCTCTCACCAAGAGCCAGCTGAGAGCTCTCTTTTAATGCAGTGATCTTGGCTTCTTCAATTGTATCAACAACTGCTCTTAGTGCTAACAGTTGTAACTACTTTTATACTAAAAGCATGGTTGTCAAATGTCAAAATTAAATAAAAAACAAAGAGAGATTGCGAATACTAACAGCAATAAACCATAAAAACGAATAGGCTTCTAATAAACCCAAAAGAAAAGTACAAAACACTAACATAAGAAGTTTTCATATCACTAATGGCATTTTATGTTGCCGGCCAGAGCAGTAAAGTCAAAGAGAAACAAGATTTAATATTTTGTCATAGTAACACTGTGCAAGAGCAAAGCACATCTAATTTCGATTCCAAACTCTATGATAATTCAAAATCGGACACTATCTTGAAGCGCACCGATTAACTAAAATATAGTGCTTGAAAACGCACGATTTCGATTCGGAGCAGCCTCTAAACCCCAAATCCTCCCCGTGAGCCGCCGCCGGGTACATAGAGGGTTGAGTCCCCCGCGGTCCGGCTCGGTGCTGGCGCTGTGCGGGACAGGATGCTCCAGCACTGGTACCGAGTCTACCCCAGCAGTCAGTCTTTCCAGAAAATGCGTGTTTCCCTTCCTCACCAAATCTCCGTGCCTTTATGAAATCAGGAATTAAAAGGTGGGATGGAGCACGTTAATTTGATGTAGCTACGTCCTAACCGTATTTTTCACCCTCTCCGACTCCCCGAATAGTGAAACATTTGGTTTTCTGACTCCTGGGGGTTAATTTCGTTGCTGTGCCGTCGGGGGCAGTTTCGCTGTTGAATGAACCGTGACTTCTCCGTAGCCCTATCCCAAATATCCCAGGCCGGGGGATGGCGAGCATTTGTCCGTGGCGGAGCGACAACGACGGGGGCGTCCAGCGCGCCCCGAGCATCGCGGACCCGCCGCAGCCGGGACGGGACGGGGCGGCCCCGCCGCTCCCCGCCGGCTCAGGCCGAGAGCGTCCGGGCGGGTCCCTCCCCACGTGGCTGCGCCCAAGAGTGACAATTCCCACGCACCGCTCTGATATGCCTCTTTTTTTTCTTTATTTCCTTCTTCGCTTCCTTCCCTCGTTCTCCTTTTCTTTCTTTCTTTCTTTCTTTCTTTCTTTCTCTCTTTCTCTCTCTCTTTCTTTCTCCCTTTCTTTCTCCCTTTCTTTCTCTCTTTCTCTTTCTTTCTCTCTTTCTTTCTTTCTTTCTCTCTCTTTCTTTCTTTCTCTCTTTCTTTCTTTCTTTCTCTCTCTTTCTTTCTTTCTTTCTCACTTTCTTTCTTTCTTTCTCTCTCTTTCTTTCTCTCTCTTTCTCTCTTTCTCTCTCTTTCTCTCTCTTTCTTTCTCTCTCTTTCTCTTTCTTCTCTCTCTCTCTTTCTTCTCTCTCTCTTTCTTCTCTCTCTCTCTTTCTCTCTTTTTTTTTCTCCCTTTACCTCTCCCCCAGTGTCTCTGTCTTTTATTCGTCTATCTTTTTCTCTTTCTTTCGAGCTGCAAAGAAAAGCAGCCAGGAAGGCTGGACACGTCGGGCAGTGTTACGACCAGCCGTCGTATTGGAGAACGGCTGCTTATTTCCGAAACGACTTTCCTGGTGAGGCTCCCTGTGCTCGGGATTTAACTTTGGGTATCTTTCCCAACTCCTTCCTTTGCCCTAAGGCGACCCCGAGCGGTGCCGAGCCCAGCCCCGAACCATGAGGGAGATGTTGCGGCACTGCAGGAGGGACTGGCCCGCACGGCCGACACGGGGGCGCTGGGAAGCAGCGACGTACCCGGGGAAGGGACAAGAAAATTGTTAGCAATACTCCTTCGAGTGACAAGCCCACCTTTTCTTCCCGTCCCAGCGCCCGCCCCTCCCGCTCCGCAGTCCTGCATCGTCCCCCGGCCCCATCCCGAGGGAACCCCAAGCCCGGAGGTGAGCGGGGCTCGCAGGAGCAGCTCGCCCTGCCGGAGGTGAGGACAGGACCCCTCCTGTTGCTTCTCCCCCGACGGCATCTTTTTGCCTTCCTCTGCTCTGTCCCCGTCGGACTTGAACTTCCCCAAACCAAGGCGCGCGTCTGTTCCAGAGTGGCGGACGCGGGGACGAAGGGTGGGAGCTGTAGCCTCTCGAGCAGCCTCCAAACCGTGGCCGGGGTTTTCCCCGGTCCTGCGGGGTTTCTGCAGCTGTCGCCGTCACCGTATCAATTTCTGTCCATTTGCTTCACCCCAGCTCTAGGGGAGAAAATGACTCAGGGATGAGCGGGCAGCCCTTGGGAGGCACCAGGAGAGCGGCTCTGCAGGGTGCGAGACCGGCGGCGCCCGGCTCTGTGGGGCCAAGTTTGCTGCCTCTGTGTCCGGCAAACCTGTCCGCTGAGGAAAAGTCTAGGGCGGCTTACGGCTTTCGCGGTGGAAGCGTGATACAGCCCAGATCGCCTCAGTTACTTTTGATATATTCTCCTAAACTATATCTTCTTTTCTTTTCTTTTCTTTTCTTTTCTTTTCTTTTCTTTTTCTTTTTCTTTTTCTTTTTCTTTTTCTTTTTCTTTTCACCGCAGGATTTACTGACAGTGCGAGAATCAGAAAGCTTTAATTTTGCTCAGCAGATTAACCACAGTTAAATTCACTCGGATGAAAATATCCCTCTTTTTCTGACTCTTCGCCCTTCTCGGGGCCTGAACACTATGGAGGAACGACGTTTTGCCAAGATTTCTTCCGGGCCGTAAGCGCCTTTTGGAAAGTGGACACTCAGCCCGTCGGTTTCCCCGGAGAGAGGGGGTACCAGGGCCGGCTCCAGGAGTTCCACGGGTGGCGCGGGTGGCTCCCGTCCCGTCCCGTCCTGTCCCGTCCTGTCCTGTCCTGTCCTGCCTGACAGCCCCGCACTCATCGCGCACGCACGGCCGGGGGCTGGGAACATCCTCTGGACGCCCACACTCCCTTCCCCGGACACGAAGGGTGCTCCCACCGCCGCTCCCGCAGGGGAATTCTCACCTCCCCATGCCGAGAGACCTCGCGGGCGGCCACGCCGGTTCCATCTCCGCTCGGGGCAGATGCAGACACGGGGTTCGTCCGAGAGCTGAGGTGGTGACACCG